>CBVK0100240177.1:0-13629 GCA_900067695.1 Picea abies | reverse complement strand
TTTCGGCCCTTCGAAAGACAAGAGAGAAAAGGAAATACATGTACCGTGATTTCTCGAATCGCGAAATCCGACGAGCACCTCTCTGATAAGGCCTATGGTCCTAGCCACCGATCACACGAGTATGGATAAGGGATGGTAGGGTCTGTATCAGGCCCCGTAGGGATTCGGGGAATTCCATTCCTCAAAGAAGAGAAGAAAAAGGCCGAAAATTTTTGAATTTCGTAGTGGGTATGTTACACAAGGATTTTTCCATCACAGAGTCAGATCCTATTAAATAAAGTGCAAGAACATATTAAGAAGAAAGATTCTCATCATGTCAGACAGATTTAGAAGAATAAGAGTGTGAAGAAGGCATAATGGACCTTGAAGCATAATTGGTTAGTGCTTTGGATGAATTGGCAAAAGAAAGGAAGAAAAACAAGTCTCTTGAGGAACAATTAGTCAAGAAGAATTCTCAAGAAAGTTTCGAAGAATCCCAACATGTCATCGTACAACTAAAAGCTCAACTAGAAGAAGCCAGAAAGATTGAAGAAACATACAAGAATCAGATGGGAGAGAAGCAGTGTTTGGAAGCCAAGATAACAACACTAAGAAAGGAAGCAATGGAAGGGAAGCAGTGTTTGGAAGCTGAGATAACAACACTAAGAAAGGAAGCAATGGAAGGGAAGCAGTGTTTGGAAGCCAAAAGAAAGGAAGCATAGAAAAGAGAAAATATTTTGACAAGTCATCTTAAGGAAAGAATTGAGGACTTAAATCAACTTGAAGAAAAATTTGGTCAAGAAAAAAGAAGACTTGAAAAGGAAATCATCTCCTTGAAGATCCAACTTGAAGAAGCAAAAAGAACAGAAGAAGTCATGAGTTAGATGATGAAGAAAGAAGAAGAGGTTGAGAAGCTTGGAGAAGAATTTGTCACATTGAAAGTTAAAATCGTCAAGCTCAGTAAGAACATTGAAGAGACAAAAACATCCACATAATTCGTAGAGAATGTTGAAGAGAAGCACTCCAGGTTGCTAGAAAAGAAGAATGAAGAAAAAAGTAAGAGTTATGCAGAAGTACTCAAAGGAAGGAATCATGGTCAGCTAGAATCAAAGAAAAATGATAGAGATATATCTTCAAGAAGACCCTCCACATTCAAGCCTCAAAGAAGCTTCAATCATGATCATGATCAACCAAGGCAGGAATTCAGAACGACTACACCACAAAGAAGATCATCCACTTCTAGACATGCAAATTTATTTTATGGTCATTGTTTTTATTGTACCAACTTTGGACATAAAGTTGCAAATTGCAGGGCTTATGGAAGAAATGTTTAAACAATAAATGCTTATGTGGCCCCACATAACATTGAATGTTACAAATGCCACAATTATGGTCAGATAGCTCATGATTATAGGAGCATGATGCATACTTCTATCAGATATAATAAATTTTTGGAAAGAAAAAAAGAACAGGTAAAAGGAGAGCAGATGAATGAAGGACACCCAGAAGTCATACTCTCAGGATTGGAAATAGTACAAGATCAAGAAAAATCTACATGAAAAAAGAAAGATGTTAGAAAAAGGAAGGTTTGGAGAAGAAATTAAAATAAAGAAGAATAGGTGAATAAAGACTAGGTCCCGTAGATCATAGGATTTTCAGTAATGTGAGCAAGAAAAGAAGAACAAGTGAATAAGGAACAAGCCCAAGAGATTGTACTTTCAGGAATTGTAGTGCAAGATCAATCCACAGGAAAAAGGGAAGAAGTCAAAGTTCAGAAATATGATGAGTGTACATACGAAGAGGAAGATTACTCTGCATCAGAGCGGGTATTCTTCTGAGCCACCCGGCTTGGAGACTCCCAGTGAATATGAATATTTAATAAGGGGAGTCGGTGCAATAAATACTACAAATTAGAGAACCATCTTTCAATCAAGTTGAAGTATTTGCAGAGAAAGATAACAAAAGTACAAAATAACAAATTGATCAGTTGAGAAGTATTATTCCCACGCATATATCAGTTGGCAATTACACATGAAGAAGTTTATAATTATATTCCTTCATGAAGAGATATCTTTAGTGTAGGTTGTTCAATACATGTAGAGTTTGATTTGCAGATAGAGTAGATCAATGGACACATTTGATTTAGTTACAGTCATGAAGCCTTTATGATAGTACAATCATAGATGGGTCAACATTTTGGACAATGGAGTAGCATAGTTATGGACAACTTATGACATATGGAAAAATATGGATTTATGGGATCATTAACAGGGACAAAAAACATGGGTCAAAGAAAATGCATATCAGTGTATTAGTGGAATCAGTTGAAATCAATTGGTCACAGAAAGGCAAGTAGTGAAAGGCACAACAAAATAGGGAAATAGAAACCTTCAACATAAGTTATATCATCATAGGGACATTGTTGAATAGTATGGTCATGATAGATCATTTGAATTAAATAAATTTTGAATGCTTTTTATATATATTAGATATTTACAAGAGGAAGCACCAATGGAAAATTAGCAAGAACTGGAAGAGAGGAAAGGAAACACTTATAGGTAACCCTACATTGATTTACACGACATCTTGTAGAGAAGTCAAGGGAAGATAAATCATTAGAGAAAGAGATTCAAAACGAAAGAGAAAGAGAATGATAATTGATGGGGGGAGTTATCCTTTTTCACACAATGTCAAAGGAAGAGAAAGAGAATGATTTTTCAGAAAAGGTATACTTTCATGGGAAGTCACATAAGGAGAGAAACATTTGAAGAGAAAGAAAACATGCATGGAAATAGAGAGAGAGAACAGATGCATGAAGATAGGGGGAGCAGCCCCAAGGAGAGAGACTCTTTGCCATTGATGTCAAAGGGGGAGAGTGAGAAAAAATGATGAGGAAAAATGGTCACAGGGGGAGCAGGAGTGTTGGAGCATCGTTGTTGCCATCGGTGTTTTCGTCAAAGTTGGTGTTTCCATCAATGCCAAAGGGGGAGATTGTTGGACATTTGGTTTGGACAGTTGGTTGTCATTGATGTCAATCCTTGGAGATTGATGTCAACCCTTGGAGAAGTCCAGAATCCATAGAGATGTGATTGAGATAGATGGATAGTTAGTTTTCATTGATGGAGTGGTTGATGTCAGCATATGTGTTGGGTGCATTTGATGAAGTTTGCATGTAGCCCCGAAGGTATGGTCATGGAACCCACAGTTGATCAAGGAATAAAGATATGAAGGTCAATGTATTTGCAAGTAAGACTATCATAGATGGATAGTACTCATGTCACATGGCTCCTTACGATTGAGGAGATATGGATTTGTAAATATTGGAGGACCCTCAAGAATATTCTAGAATCTCCTAGAAGGTCAACAAGAAGTCAATTATTCTAGAAGCCTCTAAAAAGTCTTCAAGAAGTTTGTTAGTCAAAGTAGTTGCAACAAGAAGTTAATTATGGGTAAAGTAGTTGTAACAAAGAAATTATGAGTTCACTAATTATGGGTAAAGTAGTTGCAATAAGAAAGGGCACGTTGACCCTAAAATTATGAAAAAGGGTAAAACAATTATGACCCTAATTGGAAAATATGAGTGAACACGTGATCTATTGGCGAATATGAGGTAGCAAGGATGAGGTAAAGTAAAGGGGATGCTTGTTCTAGGTTGCAGAAAGGTATGATTATGCAACAGGGTTTTCACATGTTATGAGGTATGTCATTGTGTAAGTTTTGAGGGTTATATCTTGGTAATGTTATGGCTCATATTGGTGGCATGGATTGGTGATATTTAAGATATTATGGTTTATTCTTGATGCACATCTTGAGAGTTTTGGTACTTGTTTAGTACATGGTTTATGGAATATATTATGGTACATGTGTGAAGCATGTCATATGGTACATGTTTGAGGCAATTTAGTTGAGTTGTATCGTTGAAGATATTGGTACAAGTTGAGGTTGCATAATAGTGAGGGTTTGATACATGGTTGATGTGATAATTCATTAGACTTGTTTCATGAACGATATGACACATGCTTAAGGCATATCTTGGAGGCCCCTTTTGGTTTATGGTTGCATAGGGTTGAGGTTCATGCTTTGGTGTTATTCTTGAGACATATTCTTGGTACATTGTATATGGTTGTTATGGTTCATTGTTAGAGGCACATCTTTGTGATATAGGAATATACTTGAGGCATATGCTTGGTATATGATCTTGGTTGATTATGATGCATTCTTGAGGTTTTGGTTTATACATTGATGCATATGTTGGTATACAGTTGATGATTAATGTACATGGTTGATGGTTGAGGTACATGGTACAGGTGTTGGTGACTGGTTGATGCATTTGTTTTTGTACATGTGTTGGTGCATGGTTGATGCACATGTAATCATATAGGTTGTGGTACATGGTTGATGCTTGATAAGGTACAAGTTGATGATTTGGTACATGCTTGGTTGAGGCATGTGTTGGTGATGTTGGACATCTAGTTGAGAGGTGTCCTTGGTATATGATCCATGTGAGAGGATTTGGTTGAGTATCAATGAAAGTGATAGGTTGGACAGGTTTCTCAGTGACAGGTTGATGTGACGATGATAATGATGGTGGCAGTGATTATGGTAGTGAAAGTTGGTCTACACTTATATTTCAGGGCGACATAACGGGGTAAGGAAAGGGGGTTGTAGCCTCCTTTCGGATGGTTTCGGAGAACACAGGGAGTTGGAGCTTCCTTTAAGTTGGAGCCTAAGAATTAGGGGGTTGTAGCCTCCTTCTGGTTGGAGCAAGAGAATTCATGTTGTTGTATATTCCTTTAGGTTGGTGCTTGTAAATCAGGGTGTTGGTGCCTCCTTCCAGTTGGTTCTGGAGAACTTGGAATTTGGTGCATCCTATGAATGTATTCTTGATATATATAAGAAAGAATTATGTGGTTTTCTCCCGTTTGGGTTTCCACATAAATTCTGGCGTACTGTGTACTTGATGTGATGTTGCTTATGTTTATATGTTCTTGATATATTGATGATATACTTCTAATAAAGTTCACACACACACACACACACACACACACACACATATTGGTTAAAAGTGGTATAAGTGCTCATACTAATTCACCCCCTGCCTTTCAATATTCCAACAACCTGAAGACATAAGCCTCTAATACCACCTTCCAAAGCTTGTGGTTTCCCTAAACGAACCATTTTTTAGGAAATTCAATAAGGAAAACAAGGATTTTGTTGAGTTGGTGGAGGACTGGTGGTGTGACAAAGATAGAAAATTCAAGCACAGACAGAGGTTAATCCCTGCCTAGGAATTTAAAAGGCCCTACAAAATGTTAAATTCCATGATATGCATGATTTATGGAGAATAAAAGAGCACTCATTTTGAGATGGAATGGCTACCAATGGACTACACAGTAGTGTAGACATGAAAAATATTTAATTGGGAAAACATACTAACCTGCAATACCTATCAGAACCTTAGGAATGTCCCAGGTATGAAAAAATCAAGTTTCTACATGTATGCATACCTCATTGATCATGTATGCTCTTCTATACAATTTGTTTCCTTTGGATGGATTTGGGACCAATATCAACCACTTGTACATGTTTATTATTTAGGCTATGTGACATAAACTATAAGAAATAAATTTATGACATATGTGACTATTTCCCCGCTCCCTTTAATACCATAATTTTTGGATATCCAACATATAGAATATCGATGGAGGCCATGGTTGGTTTGAAATATATAACATATTGGTATTTAGGAAAGTAATACACATACATCAGGGTCTATGGGAAGTCCAATTTCCCACACCTCCTTCCTAAATATGTCCATGATATGCTGTTAATTTGGGAAATTGCCTACCAAACCATTGGAACGGGAATATCCTCTCTCATATAAGGTAGTAGTAAAAATATTTTGCCCACATTCCTTGTCAATATAGTAAATTACACATTTTTAAATGGTCCTCATGCTATAAAAGAAGTAGAGGCTCTACAAGAGATATGTTTGTGCCTAGAAGAACCCAAAGAACATGACCCATAAAACCTAGCACTCAATCATGTCAAATCTATTAGCCTCACTCACCCTATGATCCATGTAGTAAATTTTGCAGAGGAGGTTTTCAGAGGGGTATTCTTCTTTGAAGAAGTGTTACACGGGATACCAGATGATGGCCAGAGAAAAGTTTCAAATGGAAGAAGAAGAGAAGAGGAGAATAACCCAGGAACAATTCGAATTGCTTCTAGAGAAGGACCATGAAAATTTAGAGTCAAAGGAACGTGAGGAGAAATGTAAAGCAGATGAGAGACACTAGAAGGAAATGATAGCAGAAGAATAATATCAAAGAAAACAAACAGACAAGAAAAAGAACCAAGAGGACATCAAAGGGAAGGTGAAGGATGAACCCAAAAGGGGTTCCAAGATAGATGATAAGAAGAAAAAAGAAGAATCATTAAAGAAGCTAGATGATGAGAGAAAAAAAAAGATAGAAAGGGAAGAAAAAACTCAATGGGATGCATTAAAAAAGAAAAATAAAGAAGAGGAGAAACATATACTAGCAACAGAAGTAGAGAAAAAGAAAAATAAAGAAGAGGAAGAACAAAAAAAGGATGTTGAAGTTGAAGCTAAGAGGAAAGTTGATGAGGAAGAAAAGAGAGAAAAACAGAAGAAATTGGATGAGGCCCAAAAAATTCTAGAAAATCTAAGTGTATGTATTGTTGACATTCCTCCCTAGGAATGTACCCCTCTTATGGCCATACTAGGTAATTTTTCCTTCTCCTCACAAGTATTAGAATTATATGAAGTTGTAGTAGCAATAGGGGAATAATACTACAAAAACAAAACAAAAGGCATATAGAAAAGGTCCAATAAAATAAAAAGAGGAGAAACTACTTTCACTCAGGGGGAAATCAAAAGAATTATTGCGTCGACAGCAGGACCTCACCCTAAGGAGAATGCCATACAAATTGCCTCTACACTTAATTCATTTGTAGGGGAAAATGCCACGTCCGTATATGATATATTTTTTACATTAGACACAAAATAGACCAGAATTGTTGAGTTGGAGAGAACAACAAATGCACAGAGATATGACACAATTGTTGAGTTTGAGAAGAAAACAAGGATTGCAGAGAACCTCCACAAGGAGGAAATGGAAAAGGTTATGCACATACAAAAGGATAAAATAGAGACAAAATTTGAGAAGACAACCCACACAAATGAGAATTTAGATAGGGAAGAATTGGAGACCCTTAAGTAGGAGCACTCTAAGGAAATGGAAAAGATGAAGAAAAATTATACACAAGAATTGACTAGTCTATAGGTAGAACAAGTATAAACCATCAAGTTTATTGAATATATGGAACAAAACATTTAGCGTTTAGAGAAAGATAAGAAAAATATTGATAAGGTTCCTGAAGAAATCAAAGCAAGAGCTCTTGTTCTAGAATCCCCGAGGGAAGAAGCCACAATGATTAATGAGGATATCAAAGCAGAGAAAAAGTAATGTTTCTACGTCCTAAATGACATTCAGAGGAATAGGGATGACTAGATAAGGCTGGAAGACCATATTGAAGAAATAAGAGATAAATATCAAAAGGCCAATGATTCCTTTGATAGAATCATAGATTGGAAAGGTGTGTACAAGAATCAACCAAATACCTTGCCACTCTACACCACTAGATAGAGAATAAAGGATTAGGTCCTATTTAATACATGGAAGCCTTTGTTGGAAGTTATCCAAGGCGATCAAAAAAATGTGACAAAGAAATATAAGAGGTTGTGCAACACTTCTGATAAGATCCTTGAAGAGTTCGGAATGAAGGTCATGAAAAACATTGATGATGTAACCCTAGGGGAGATGTGAATATATGAAGTAAAAGAACAGAGATAAGCTAGTCAGATGAGTATTGAGCAACTCACTGAAGCTAATAAAGAGGTCTTGAATGAATACTTGATGAAACCAATGAAGATAATCAAACTAGCCAAGAGCTTCATAAAGAAGATAGATAAAGAATTGTAAATTGAGGTCACAACCAAAATTTGTGATGGAGAGCTAAACTTAGAGAAGATGCAATTGAGAAAATTAGAAAAAATCATGGAGGACTATGCGATGTGGAAGGAATATAGAGATCAAATGGAATCACAAAGGGTCTCATGATTGAATTGATTTTTGTAACTTATCTTTTTTATCTTTTTTCATTATTACTTGTTGTATGTTGAATATGGAATATGAAGAGACAAGCCCAAACTTTCCTCTAACAAAAGGAAATTCCATAAAGTAAACAATCTCTCTTGTTTTATTAAAGAGGAGACTCCAACTGAGAAAGGGATTTTGATCTCTAATGTATCAGAACAATATTCTTACTGTGTAAATGAATAGAGCGAGAGACAATTTTGGAGGTTTATGATTGTGCTATGTGTATTCAAGATTTATCTGGTGCATATATTTATGATGTGATGTTATTGAACTTAGCTATATGAATTTAGTCTCCACTTTGTTCTTAATGTTTATGTCATCATAGATTTCCTTATGAGCACACAAACAATGTTAATGGTATAACTTTTACTTATTTGTTATTGTCTCGTATTTCATTGTCAAATTCATTTGTTATTTGCTTCAATGAATTATTTATTTTCCTGGTAACAACATCTCTCATACCATGCTCATATTCATTATATTTATCATGATGAGGATAGGTTAAAATAATATAGAATTTCATTTAGACTAGCTTTAGACATTATTATTTAGATTTAAATTTTAGCTTTTAATTCATCTTAGAACATTTTGTTCTTGGATTTATATTAGAAAATATCTTAGAGTGGAAACTAGATTCACATACTGGTCGGAAACATTATTCCAAACAAGAGCAGGTCTTATTGGGACATACCATCAATCATTCTCCCTTACCTTCTTGAGAGGCCATCTAGACCCATCAACAAAAATGACACTAGAAGGAGGGCCATCGAACTGAATGGATACTAAAAAATTGAAAAACCCTACCCATTCAATTCTACTAATAAACACTACTCAGTCAAGTGGTTCTCACTACACACACCTTGATCAGGTTTTACATCCTCTGTCATATTTGTTGAATACTCCCACTCATATATCCACTCAATGGGGTTTCCATCGGTCCGAACTTTTATCACCAACGTCTAAAAATTTCTCCGGTGATGAAATTAATCTAATAGTCCAACAAACTCGTAAACGTGTATTAGATCGTCACTAGAGTAGACAAACCAAACAACTCCCTATTGAATTTTCAGTAATCGAGGGACAAAGAAGTACTATGTGGGGAGAAACGACTCTTGAAATTCTCATCCCCTATGAAGGAAACCCAACCATAGGGACACTCAATTATCACCCATCGCAAGTTTTACAAGGAGTCTCAGAACCCTCATATTTTGATCTTGAGAACTACTTACTTGCTAGGGGAGGTGAACCTCCCATTCCTCCCGAATCTCCACCCAAGACACCAAGAGTGAACTGGAAGATGAACTTGAAGGAGAAGGGGAAATCCCTGTAAATCCTCAACCCATGGCCGAAATTAATGATAACCAACAAAATAACCACCTTGGTTGGTACCTGATTTTGTTGTAGTACCTGGGGAGGTCCATGACATGCCTAAACATCATGAGAAATTATTTCCCAAATTCAACCAAGATAAGAAATATTTTGTGGAAGACCATGTTAAAAAATTTATGCTTGCGGTTAGATTGATGAATTTCCAACATGAAGATGTTGTCTACAGGCTATTTCCTTACACATTTGAAAACAAGGATTCCACCTGGTACTTTTCTTTAGCTCAAGCTTCAATCACTAGCTGTAATGCTTTTGAAACCACTTTTATTGAAAATTTTGGTGAGGATAAGACCCCAAAAACTTTAGTTCTAGATCTTTCCATGATTAAAATGGATGCAAAAGAGAAGGTTAAGGAATTCAATGAAAGGCTTCTCACTTGAATGAATAAAATTCCTCAAGCTTCCAAACCTGTTGAAGATGTTTCTATTGAATTTTATACTTTAGCCCTCCTCCTACCACTAAGACAACCCCTCCTTCAGAAGGCATAAACATGGAAGATTTTGTACAAGCCCTCAAAGCTTGGGAAAATGATACCCAAACATAACTCTAAGAATAAGAGGAGGGGGAAGCAGAACAACATGATCAATCTTAATAGACTGATGGAATAGAAGAAAAGGATTTTAATTCTTTTTGGGACATTTATTTTGGATTGGAAGAAGAAGATGTGGAAGAAAATCATATGTCCCAAAATGCAGTAACCACAAGTAGCGCAAGTATGGAAAAATATTCCAACCCTCCTTCCTCTTCTGAAACTACTAAGGCAACATCCAACACCCAGAAGACACCTTCTCATCATAGGCATGTTACCCCTTCTACTCCTCCACCTAAATTAGATTATATTTTTTTGGAAGATTTGAAAAGAAAAAATGCAAACATTTCCTTATTTGAACTTATGAAGCTACCTCATATTCAAGATAACTTTATCAAAACATTACAAGGTATTGCTTCTAAGAACACTAAAGAAGCTAATGTAGGAGCAGTGAAGGGGAAAGGTAAAGTTAACTAGTCCACTGAAAAGACAACACCAAAGAAACAATCAACTGTAAATTCATCTCTAACTGGACAAAGATCAAAATCAAATACTCATCCTTTCTTATTGACTTTTGAATTTTTTAACAGAAATGTTCACAATTGCATGGTAGATTTAGGAGCTTCCTCAAATGTCATGCCCCTTAAATTATGTGAAAAGATCAATATCAAGTCCGAGGAATATGATATCCAAATCATTCAGTTAGATAGGTCAAGGGTCAAAGTTATTAGGGATTTAAAGAATGTCTTGATCAAATTATCATCCAACCCTAAAGTGCACCAAACTATTGATATCATAGTGGTTGATATCCTTGATACTTATGGAATGATTTTAAGCAAAGATTGGCTTGTTGTGATTGATGGATACTTTGCTAATGATTGGTCACACTTATGGCTACCATACAATGGAAAACCTAATCAAATAAGAACGGGCAGAGAAAGATACATGACGAATGTGATAACGAACTTAAATGATCTGAACCCACAATGTTCAATCATTCAATATTGGGGAACAATTCTTATGATTCTTTCTTTGGGAATCAAAATGATGAGATTTCTCCTTATGCAGAATTAGACACACAATCTGAAATCCTTCATTGCACTCATATTGTTGAGCCTCACTTTAATATAGTATATAACATTGATACTAACACTAACATAGTGTATAGGGATAAATTAGAAGTATATTCTAGTTTAACTAACCACAAAAATTCAAAAAATAAAGAAAAATCTAAGTCCATAACTAAATTTAAAGGTGATCCAAACATGTGGAATTTATTCTTTGATGGGTCCAAGTCTCTTGAAGGTGCAGGTTCTGGTTGCATTCTTAAATACCTTAATGGTAAGAAAACTTTGATTTCATGCAGACTTGATTTCCAATGCACAAATAATGCCACTGGATATGAATATCTTCTACAAGGACTGAAAAAGGTAGTAGATATGAAATCAAGGAAAATAAAGGTATGCAATAACTCATAAATTTTGATCAAACATGTAAGAAACATCATTCTTTTCCTTTCAATTCACCTCAAACATTACCAACATGAGGTATGGGAATTGATTAAACACTTTGATGCATTTAATATCAATCCTTTTCCTCGTTTATTAAATTATGGTGTTGATTTACTAGCTAATGTTGAATATAAGTTAATTCCATTTGAAGGAATAATTCCTGATACTTTTTCTGTGGAATTATTGTACAAGCCTTCAATTCCTGACAACATAATCAACTGGAGAGTCTTTGATGACAACCAACAAATCATAAGTTTCTTAAATATTGAATATAACTTCAAAGATTATGTCATAGATGAAGGCCAACATGACCAAGATGTGAATTATGATCCTCCTCACTAAAAAAGTCAAACAATTGGGAGTAAACTCACTTGAATTAATAATATCCCCAAAAATGTGGTAAGGCTTTAGAAGCTCTATGATATTCAATACAAGTTCAAGAAAGTAACAAACTACAAAACTAACAATTCAACTATGCATTTTGAAGTAATAAATATGGGAACTAACAGTATACCATAGAATATCAACCTTGGAAATAATTGTTCACCAACTAAAAGGAAAGCCTTCGTCAAGTTATTTAAAGAATACAAAGATGGATTTTCCTCAACATATGATTTCCTCAAGACATATGATACAAATATCATCCAACATATCATTCCTACGAAGCCTCACATAAATCCTTTTCAATAAAAGTTGAGAAAGATGCATCTGAACTTAAAGCCTCAAGTAAAGAATGAATTGAATAAGCAATTAGAAACAAGGATAATCTTCCCAGTCAAACATACCCAATGGATTCCAAATCTTTCTACCATAAGGAAAAATAATCGAGACATAAGATTGTGTGTTGATTTCAAAAACTTGAATAAGGCTTCAAAAAAAGACAATTATCTTGTCCCACCCATGGAACAAATATTGCAATGTGTCGTTGGTTATTAAATTATCTCATTATTAGATGGTTTTTCTAGTTAAAATCAAGTTCTACTTGCTTATGATGAATAGTTGAAAACTTATTTCCAAACCAAATGGGGAGCTTATGCCTACAATAAAATTCCATTTGGACTAATAAATGTAGAGGAAAATTTTCGAAGAGCCATGGACATTACATTTATGGGACTAATAAGTGACTATGTGCTAGTGTATCTCGATGATTTCACTGTCTTCTCCAAAGACAACAAATTTCATATAGCACACTTGAGAAAAATATTTAACAGATGTAGAAGGTATGGCATTTCATTGAATCTAAAGAAATTTGGTTTTGTAGTTAATGAAGGAAAATAATTGGGATTTATTGTATCTAAAGATGGTATGATGATATAACTTGAAAGAATTTAAGCCATCTCAAAATTTTATTTTCCCCATAATAAAAATTCCATGCAATCATTTCTTGGGAAAATAAATTTTGTAAGAAGGTGTGTCCCAAGTTTTGTTGAAATTGTCAAGCCTCTTCAGGATATGATAAAGAAAAATGCAGATTTCAAATCAGGACCTAAGGAGAAATAATATTTTGTAAAGAGAAGAGAAGAGATAACCTAGGACCCTACCTTGATGAGCTTGGATTTTTGCAAAGATCTCATACTTTATACCTTTGCTTATGATATTGTGTTTACAATTGTCCTTACATGGAATAATAATGAAGGGAATGAATTCCCAATTGAATTTATGAGTTCTAGGATGTAAGGAAAAGAACTAGTGTAACATCATGCTCTTGCACGCACATGATTTGACTTATTCTTTGAGGACACTTCCGTGCAAGTGATCTGGTTTAGTATATGGTTGTTTGTTTCACTTATGGATTCAGATGATGATGTTGTTGGACGATGATGTTATGTTATTTGATATCTATGTGTATACATGTGCTATTGATGGGTTTCTCCTGAGTGTGCAGGACTCTTGACAGATTAAGGATGTCGATGGCATCAATGGACCTCCTTGGACTCCAGATCAAGTCAGGGAGTGGACTGTTTATGGTTTGGGTATTTATATTTATGCATATGTGACACATGGTCGGGTATATTATGATGTTGTTTATGGATCATTGACA
>CBVK0100240176.1:0-13630 GCA_900067695.1 Picea abies | reverse complement strand
TTTCCTACGTGTATGAATCCCTCAACCGTGGGTTTATGCGCGTAACAACAAATATTTTTGTCTTAAAGACATCGAAATACGTCTCTACCCTGAAAAAAATTTAACCCACAATTTTTGTCGAGGAAAGTGCTCTGATACCACTTGTAATATTCCAGATACAAAAAGTATGAAGACTAGAAATAAAATGCTAGAAATGGCAGATAAATAACAATATAACCATAATAACACCACAATAATACTGAAATGATAACAAAATAACACCAGAAAGATCACTTTGATTAATGAGAGAAATGTTCACAAGCCTCTTCGAGGGGGCAACCTCCAGTCAAGCATAGCTCTATTACAATAATAACCAAGCTAGGGTTTTCATACCCTCGACTCCTATTTATACTAAATATGTCTATCAAAAGAACCATCTAGAGGAACATCCTTCTAGAAGAGGAAGCTTCTATTAGGTCTTCTTACATTCGACTTATTCTACTTTTTTGCAAGGCCTTATTAATATTGACCTTTATTACATATGAATATATTGTTCTACCTATGTGAGGGTTAGGTACCTAACATGCATTTTGACTCTTTTCTATTGGTTTGAATGTTATATTAAAGTAACTAAATATTTGTATGAGATCCCAAACTCTTGTTTCATAGGATTGCAATATTTCCTTTTTTATATTATATTTTTTCCATATCTGATTAACCACTAAATTGAAGTCTCCCATAACTATGAGATCAATGATTTCCATCTCATGAGAAAGTGTCAATCCTTAGATTAATTCTTCATGCTTTGTTTCTTTTTGTGTACATTCAAAATTTAACCTAAATGCATGAGGATGCAATTCTCCTTGAGGTTTTTTCAACACCACACCTACTCTAGCTCTTGATTTTGAAGAGGCACTATCAAAGAACATTTTCCAAAATCCTTGGAATGGAATACAATCATTTCTTTCGATTCTTAACTCAAAATGGAATAATTACTACATCCAAAATCAATGAAATTATCCATTACCTCAATTTTTTTCTTCTTGAATACAACAGGATTCCTCTGCTCACAAGGTACTTTGGTAATCCCACCATATTTATTTGGGAGCATCATACAACTTCCATATGTAGGAACCTTCTTTGAATCAATTGCATATAGACTTTCTCCAACCTCATAATATATTTTTCATTCCAAACCAATGACTTCCATTATTGAAAGAGGCCTAATATTATTTGTGGAACCACTATCCACCATGGAATTATGCAATATCAACTCAAGTGTTTCCAAAGATACAAATAAGGGAGGGATTTTGCCTCGTGTCTTCATAAGTGGAGTAGTACATTGTTGTTGTTTATTCATGATTGTTGTTTCTACCCTTGTGTCATGTTTGTCTTGATTTCCCAATACCTTGAGTAGATTATATTTATGTTGAGGTATTTTTACCACTTCCAAGAATGGAAGAGTAATATGCAACTTGGTTAAATCATCAATAATATTGTAATCTATTCTTGTAGAGCTCATTTTTTCATGATCCCCCTAGACAAATTGGGTTGTATTTTTGGAATTTTCTTGAGGACAAATATTTTTTTCAAGTAGAAGACCTCATTGGCCTATTTTAAATCCTTTAGTTCTATCCATTTGTGGGGGGGTTGTATTTTTCCCTTTTGTCTTGTTCAATTGATCCCTATTTTGAACCACATTATCTTTCTCCTTACTGAAGTCTTCTTCTTCTTCTATATAATCTCCTTATGAAAATGGCATCATTTCATCACCTGTCTCCATAGATTATAGGGTTCCAAAAGATACTTCATTAGTGAAGTCCAGTGGATCCAAGAGTTATTCATATTCTTTAGGGAATTCATCAATGTTTTCCTCCAATACAACAACATTAGGATTTTGAAATATGGGGCCCTAGGCCTAGGAATTATATCATTAATGTTTTGATTTCTTTTAGGATGATATCTGAAGCCATATCTAGGATTCTAGTACTATTTTAGAGGTATTTTTTCTTCATATCTCCTTAACTGAATTATCTCATTTTTCATTTTTATTATAGTTCTATTCAGCTGGGTGATTTTTGCATCATGTCTTACATGTGGAGCATCATTTGGTGGACGAAAATTTCACACATTTGGGGGATGCCCTTGAAAAATACATCTCCCTACACCTTTGTCTTCTATATTTCGTGTTGGAACAACTGTGGTTTGTTTTGAAATAGTAATAAATTTCATTTAACTTTGAAATTTTCCAAAAATACTATATTGGTCATCATTACTTTCTAACATATCTTATTGCATTTCTTGCGGCTTTCGCATGGCATTTTATAATGTAGAAATTATTTCAAACTTGATTGCATATTTGAGGTTTACAGACATAGTATTTTTATATAATCCAAAAATACCAAGAGAATGAGGATGTTGGTCTTCATGGATTTGTTGTAATGTCCTAAAAATATGAGATTAAAATCTCTGAATTTTTCATTATTTTCTAAATGGATTTGAGTAAACTGAGTAAGCATGGCATGGTATGCCATAGGCTACGCATATATGTTCAAGAATGCATATTCAATTTCATCAAAATAGGTGATTGGGTTTTTTGTTAGAGAAAAATACCAATCATAAGTTTGACCAATCAAAGTTTGTAGAAAAACTCTAAACATAACATCATCATGTGTTATCAAATGAATATCAAAAATTGTCAAAACTTGATTCAGGTGCTTCTCAAGATTTATGATACCATCACCATTGAATACTGGAAACACAACAAGAGGAATATTTGGTAACTAATGTTGTTCACCTTTAAGAGACAGGGGACTTATCCTCTATATTCATCTCAGGTTCCTTTTCCTTTATTCATTTATTCTTCATAAATCTCATATTTCATCATTTCTTGCTTCTTCATTTTGTTCTTCATGATCCCCCATCTCTTCTTAATGAGCAATAGATGATGGAAATAAGGATATAGAATCTTGAACTATAGAACTACTATCTTGCTTCATTTGTTCAATAACTTTTCTTCTACTTATTTTTATAGGGCCTTCATTTCGTTTTGAAGTGGTCAGATTATGAATATTTTCTTGGAGTATCCTTTCAAAATTTTGATGAACTGGAGGTTTTTTTTGAGCCAGTGATTTCCAAGAGAATTCAATTTCTTGTTGATTCTTTGTTTTCTTCGAGACCAAATCATACAATTGATTCAAAACACTTCTTTGGTTATTCAATCCAATGAGAAGATGAGGTTCGACTTGATTAGGATGGGTCGTTAATGGGAGATAAAGACCTTGATTCTCCCTAGTGGAGTTGCCAAAATTTTTGATATATTTTCCTGTTAGGGACAAGAGTCAAGCTCATAGGGTATTCTTATAAAGAGTTATTAATATCCCCTCTTCATTTTCATAGCTCAGTGTTACTCCTCTTTCTCACTCAGTTTTTCAATATATCTATTCAAACAATAAATTTAAACATTTATAGCATCTACACCTAAGAGTGGAATAGGTGGTAAAATAACTGAAAGAAAATAATATAAGTTACAATAGAAAAATAACAAACTTAATTTAAATATACAGGAAAACTACATCCATTCTATTAGATCCATTCATTTGAGAAATGAGGAAAAATATTCAAAGCAACACTCATAAGACAGAAAATAGTTTCGGGGTCCAAAACAGAGGGATTTAAATTATTTGATTCATTTAATATCATAAGATTCATAAGATAAACATACTAGGGATCTCATGCTTATATAAAATTCAGAAATCACAAAAGTTATGAACTCCTAGAATAGTTCTCTGCGAGAGTTTTCAAAAGTATATTACACATAGATTGTTCAAGTTCAAATATTTTTTTTTCCTAAAGCACAACATAATACTCTTGATACTTAAATGATAAAAGGAATGTGCTCATACAAATGGACTGGGATAGGGCTCCCATTGACCAAATATAGTACCATTCCTAGAAGAGAAGGAGAAAATAAATCAAGGATCGACTTTACTAGTATACAGTAAACCAATAAAACCGGATTATCAAAGATTGGGAAGAAATAAGGGAAATGATTCAAAATAAAAGAGCATACTCACAACTGAAAATGGAATGATGGGATGGATCTCTCTCTTTCTCTTTTTTGAGCCTTCATATTTATAACTGGAACTTGGTTCCTTTCACTTCAACTGCTTCTTGGATCAATTATATTTTTTAACAAACTCTTCAACCACTCTTTGATATACTCTTTTAATGGTGAAATTGTTATGTTCTACTTCACCTGGAGTGAGAATATCTCATCTTTCATTTCTTAGAACTCAAATTGTAATTATTGAATGGATGATAGATGTTCTTGATTATCATTCACAAAATTAACTAACCATCATTTAATCTCATCCTCTAGAAAGTTAGTGATATTATCAAACTCAAAATCCAATAGAGTTTTGAGTATGTTTAACTTTATTTTGAATTTATCCTTAGTTAATAACTTAGACTCACTAACCAATTGTGGGCCCTCAAGTTTCTTAAATATTTCGAGTGATTTCCAAAATGAATCACTTATCTTTTTGTCAACCTTTTCACAACTTGAAATAAATTCACATAAGATTTCTATTCTTGTCAACCATCCATCCTTTACTTGCTTTATTTTTTTATCTGACGAAAAGTCTTGTTGTTTCCTAGTGAGTTCACTCACACTTGTGACTCATGCCACAAATGTACTTAAACTATTTTTATAGAAAAAATAATCATGCTCTAAGACCTTTTGTAAATATTCAATAAAAGTAGCAATTCTTTGTCCCAAATTCATCAAGCTAGTGCTAACTTCCCATGCTTCTGAGATAATGTTTTTTACACATCAAAATTCCTCACTTCGATAATGTCACATTCTCATTGTCATAAGTGTCGTAAGTGTCTCACTTTTGTCGCAATTTTCATAAGTGTCACATTCTCATCATGTAAGTGTCACATCATGAATGACACCATGAAAACACTTGACACAACCCCTAAAACATGTTATAAGAATAACCCCCAACATTTGACAATCGAAACATAGTGTTTTTCTATGAGAATTGGTCATCTTAGCAACTTTTGGAAGATCAATTCTCCCCTTCTCATGTACAGGGAACGCTAACGCTATTTTTCTATGTTGGTCACTATTCTTCTACTCTTCTATTTTGTCTGAGTTTATTGACCCAGGGTTCATGTCTGTTCAGGTTTCCAACAAAGCTTCTAAAACTATCAGCCCTCCTGGTAAACCAGAGGGAAACAAAACACACAGAATGTGTTGCATAGTCTCACCCAAGATAGCTTTAATGGGTGGCTGTAAGACTCAAGTGTTTACAACCTAGGATTGAGTGCGAGATATGAGAACTGAATATTGAACCATTGATCTAACTAGTAAACACAATGTATTGTTACTAACGAATAAGCAGGAAATATAACAACTCATTCATTAAGCATAAAAATAAAAATTGCTCTAAAGAAATGCATGCATTCATTACATAACACAAATGTTACCGTGGTTCACCCCCTCCTAGGCTATGTCCACAAAAATATAACCAAGGTGGTTGAGCCTCTCAAAGCCTATAAATGGAGGCATTCTCATGGTGAAAAAGAGAGGAAAATAATCAACAAAGCATTGTTATTATGATCGTGGGTCTTTCAAGCAAGGGGTTGGACGAGGAGGACTTGGAGAGGTTGTTGCAATGTCATATGAAGATTGTAAGTGTCTCTTTAAATTTCTCATTAATATACTTGGCCTATTTCCTTCTAGTATGTGTTTACATGTACTTGTCTATGTGTGTTTCAATACTTCATAGATAGATTGATTTTTTCTAATCCATTAGAGTAGGAGATAGTTGTTTTTCTCTTTTCATCCATTGAAAGTATTTTTCAGAACTCGCGGATTGGAGTGGCTTGTACAAACTTCAAAAGTGAGGTACATCATACTATCCCTCCTCCTCTCTTTTTGATGGGAATAATTTATCTATAGAAATGGTAGTGTCCATAGGTAGTTTTATGTCTTGATAGAGGGATCTGTACTCCAAGGGAAAATTCACATGTCCACAGGGGAATTATTTCGTAACATAAATTGGCGACTCACTTGGCCTCCCTCGCTTGATGGTATTCAAGAGCGGCGATGTCGTAAAACTCATTCTCACATTCTTTCCACTCAATCATGGTTGTCTATGGATGAATCCTGCAAATACATCAATTAATCATCATTAGTTAAACCCTCAATGAAAGAAATTGCCTCTTTTTATCCTAAAAATCAAACAAAAATTAAGTTATGCGCCTAGCGCTCCCTAAAAGAAGAAAATAGAGTGCTAGCGCACCCTCAACGTGCACACCATGGCTTTGAAATCAGGATTGGTGCTCCCCTTGATGCCTTGAGGGAGCGTCGACCTAGTTCAGTACTCTAGGGCTTCCCAAGGAGCCTAGAACACCTAAACTAGAGGCTGAAATTCAATAAAAAGGCATGAAAAAGAATGAGGAGGAGGAAGAAACCAAACTGATCCGAACGGATTTAAAAAGGTCGCCCAAATCCCCTGCAATCAACACTCGAAAAATGCTCCAAAAGAGGTCAAAATCCAAAGAGCAGAGGAGAATAGTAAAAAAAAATGTAAAAGTGAATTTTTGACCTAGTTTGATATTTGATATGTTCAATTTGATCATTTCTCCTTATTATAAAGTCAATTTTTGGGTTTTTTATCATTTTTCGTGAAATTACTAATGTCTTGTGCCCAAAACAGCTTGATTTTACAGGAATTTGAGCAGAGTCTTTAGATGAATTTGTAATGCCAATGAGCTTAGTCGTTGTTCTTTCTCGTGCTCACAAATACATGAGAATGTAACTAAGTATACTTTTATTAATTTTCAAACTCATAAAGGTTATATGAAAAAGGAATCCCCTGGAGTCTCCTTTAAGATATTTTCAGACTCTCTAAACATGAAAATATTGTCTAGTGATCTTGCTTCTTTCACACTCGTTAAAAAAATCGAAAGGGTGTCTTTTGAGTAATAGTTTATCTCTTTTTTGGACCTCGGTGACTAAAATTACGAAAAAGGACAACCCTGGAATCTCCTTTAATTTCTTTTAAGACTCTCTAAACATTAAAAACTAACGAGTTTTCCTTCTTTGGACTCACTAAACTACACATTGAAGGGCCCATATGGGGATGAACCCTTACTTCTTCCAGTTCATTAAACAAAGAAAGAGGAGCTTACCGAAAGTGAGTTATATCGAGCATGTGTTATCCTCCTCGAGATTGTTAAATTAAAAAGAGGTACCCATCTATCTGGATGGGGGGGTAATTGAAGGAAGTGGGTCAATTTTCTTGAAAACTTTTGTAAATAGCTCTTGCAGTCTCCCTTGAACATGGCACTTGTTTTAGCCTCCACAGTGAACACTTGGATAATCTATTAAACCTCTACACTGAACCAATACTATGAGTATTTCCACTCCTTTGACCCATCAAAATAATGCCTCAGAACTCGCTGCATTATGTTTTGGTCCACTCTGTGTTTATGATGCCAAGTCTCATGTCGTGCCTCAGTGTTCAAGGGAAGTATCTGCCTTGAGATTCAACCATCTACAAAATTACTAGTTTCCATACATGCGTCAATCTGTGTTCATATGCTATATCTCATCACTGTCATGTGTCAGTTTTGTGTCGATGATGGGGGATACATCAAGGCCCTCCTTCGAAAAGTCTTTTCCTATCGACTTCGGCACATCATCTAGGAATTAGACTTAGAAACTAGTTAGTACCTTGGGACCTTCACTCCTTAACGAAAGGCCTCCTCACTTTCGAGAGTAGGTTTACATCATTGACCCATGATCGGATGATTCCATGAATGTTTGACCTCATCTCATTTATTCACATTCGTTGTATTGTACTAGGGTACCTTGGGAGTCATTGACATCATTGGTGATTTCCCTCGCACTTGTTAACAGTTTACCTCAATGATCAATAATCAAGTGGTTTCTACCATGTTATATATCAAAAAATATATTCACATGGCTATATTTGTACCACATTAGGATTGGGACGAAGACCCTGGGTTGAGCAGTCCTTTTGTTATATACTTTTCCCAAGTTGTGAAGGAAGTCATTTGAGCATGCTGATACTTATTTTTTCACATAGATCTAGGTTGTATTGGTCTATATCTAGGTTTCATCATCTCGTAGCTCCAATGTGTGTTTTGCATGGCTAAGATTAATTCATGTCATAGAATTATGGATCCACATTGTATCTCTGGTGGACATACCTTTTGTCAATATCATCATGGATCCGCAGTGTATTTATTGGCAGCCATACTTTGATTCATTTATAGTCTAAGTATAGGTACGCCTGCCTCACGAATGGAACACACATTAACATTGTTTGATGGTTGTCTACAGCTTCTACCAGTTTCCTTGACTCTGTACCCTTACTTTGAAGAATCTACAAAGTGTTTAGGCCATCATCTTTCATTTTCTGACTTCACACTTTGGGGGCAATCTATTACACATCAAAATTCATCACTTCGATAATGTCACATTCTCATTGCCATAAGTGTCGTAAGTGTCACACTTTTGTCGCAAGTGTCGTAAGTGTCACATTATCATCACATAAGTGTCACATTGTGAATGACACCATGAAAACACTTGACACAACCCCTAAAACATGTTAGAAGAATAAGCCCCATCAATTGACAGTCGAAACAAAGTGTTTTTCTATGAGAATTGGCCATCTTAGAAACTTTTGGAAGATCAATGCTCCCCTGCTCATATATAGGGAGTGCTAGTGATCTTTTTATATCTAGCAAGGAGCATTGTAGTGCTTTGTTTCCCATTGTAAGGGAGCGTTGAATTGGTTGAGAAAATCTTGGAAGAAATTCCCTTTTTCTCTAAATATAGTTATGGATGGATCAAGTTGGTTTGGCTCGAATCTAACCCTTAGGATGCATCTAGGGGAGATATCACAACTGATGGATTCATATCCTCAACTGATCCCAAATATAACCAAGGTGGTTGAGCCTCTCAAAGCCTATAAATGGAGGTATTCTCATGGTGAACAAGAGAGGAAAATAATCAAAAAAGCATTTTTATTCTGATCGTGGATCTTTCGAGCAAGGGGTTGGATGAGGAGGACTTGGAGAGGTTGTTGCAATGTCATCTGAATATTGTAAGTGTCTCTTTAAATTTCTCATCAATATACTTGGCCTATTTCCTTCTAGTATGTGTTTACATGTACTTGTCTATGCTTGTTTCAATCTTTCATAGAGAGATTGATTTTGTCTAATCCATTAGAGTAGGAGATAGTTGTTTTTCTCTTGTCATCCATTGCAGTTACTTTGCGAAACTCGTAGATTGGAGTGGCCTGGAAAAACTTCGAAAGTGAGGTACATCATACTATCCCTCCTTCTCTCTTTCTCGATGGGCATAATTTATGTATAGGAATGGTAGTGTCCAAAGGTAGTTTTATGTCTTGGTAGAGGGGTCTGTATTCCAAGCGAAAATTCACCTGTCCCCAGGGGAATTATTTCATAACAATATTGATTTATTTACTTATGTTATCTCTAACACACATCCGTATGCCACTTAACAACTTGGAAGCTTTCCTGAACTTGGAGGTCATGCCTGGTGTATCTTGTGGAATTGGATATGGAGTCATGATCGATAGTGGTTCAATAGATAATGGATTATGACTAAGGATAAATCAATGCATAAGAATTTGATTTCATTTTCAGTGACCTCATTTATTTTTCTAACATTCCAATAGCTAACTTTCCATATTTCAAATAGAATATAATATCCTTGTACCATTCAGACTTTGTCACCATTTCATATTGAGTACCAAGAATTTTGTTATTAGTAGATGAATCAATGTTTAATGCTTCAATTCCACCCATAATTTTACACAATCCTTGTCCTTTTAAAACTTTTAATGGATCCATTTCTATGTTAAATTATTGTAATTTGACCAACCAATTGTCCCATCTTCCCTCTCTAAGTTGATGAGATAACCTCATCTTGATAGGTGGATATGGTGCATAATCTTTCTGAAGTAAGAGACAACTTTGACCAAAGAAAATGATTGTTTCTCCATAGGGGAATATTTCAATTCATATTCTTCCAACCATTTACTCATAAAATAAATTGGATGTTCTTCCTTTGAGTCCATCCTTTGGGTCAATATGGTAGAAAAAAGAATATAGGATGAAATCTTTATCAAAATCGGGACTAATGAGAACAGGCGTTGTGGAATTTGTTGACTTTATATTTGAGAAATCTTTATGAGATTCATAATAACATTCAAAGATTCGATATTTCTTCAGTAACTTATTTATTGGCTTAAATATTGAAGCATAGTCTTGCAAAAACCTTCTAACAAAGTTTATTTTTCCAAAAAATCACTAAACAACTTTTCTTCTGTAGGAGGTTTCAACTTAGATATAGCCTTGATCCTATCTAGATATATATATATTCCATATTCACTTACAATGTGGCCCAACCATTTCCCATTTGAAAGTGAAAATAAAAATTTCTTAGGGTTTAGATATATGCCATATAATCTACATCATTCAAAATTTATTTTGAGGTGTGAAACATGTCATTCTCTCAATTTTGAATAAACTTTCAAATCATCCTGATAGTCTGCCATAATTTTTCCTATCATGTATTTAAATGCATGATCCATATCTATTTGAAATGTAGCTCCAACATTCATCAACCCAAAGGGAATTCATACATAGGCATATGTTCCCCAGGGTGTTAAAAAACTTGTCTTATGTCTATCTTCATTTGCAACAAGTACTTGATTATATCTAGAAATTACATCAAGCATAAACATTATTATAGAACCAATTACCCATAGTAACAACATTTTTATATTGGGAAAGAGGATAATTGTCCTTTAGATACGCTCTATCAATATTTAGAAAATCAACATAAAAACGGATTTCTCCATTTTTCTTTCTAACCACCACTGGATTTGAGATCCAATATCAATGTCTAACTAAATAAATAATTACATCATTTTCAATCTTTTCAAGTTAGAGCTTGACCAAAGGTTTCAATTTAGGGTTGATCACTCTTGGATTTTGTCTAATAGGCATGGTCCCTTATTTCAGAGGCATGTTATGTTGAATGATACTCTTATCATACTCCTTAAGATCATCATATCTCCTTGTAAAATTATCTTGAAATTATTTGAAAAGTTTGATATATTGTTCAATATCATCACAAGTACATCTGCTTCCCAAGTTCAGATACTTTGGATTTTCTTGAGTCCCAATATTCACTTTTTTAGTATCTTGGATTTATCTAAGTGATGATTCTTCACCTGGATTATTCTTGCATATTTGATCATCTTTGGTAAAAAGAGATTATAAAAGAATTGAAATTTTGACATGAAGATCACTTTTTTGTCAAAATATTAAGTTTTTCTATTTTTTGAAGACTCATCTTCTTTATCTATTTTCTCCATGATCTTAGTTGACATAAGAAATTCAGCAATGTGTTCTACATTTTCAAATACTTACCTAAATTTTTTATTGTCTGGTACTCAAGGGAGAAATATCATCTTGATATGGAATGAATAATCATGAAATGATGATTTTGGATCAAAAAGAGAAGTTGAAACCACCAATGAATTGGCATTTTGATTATTTTATCTTGGTATGAATGTTATATTAAAGGAATTAAATGTTTGGATGAGATCCCAAACTATTGTTGCATAGGCATTCAATATTTCCTTTTTGATATTGTATTTTTTAAGATTTGATTAACCACTAACTCAGAATCTCCCATGACTATGAGATCAATAATTCCCATCTAATGAGAAAGTTTCAATCATTGGATTAATGCTTCATACTTTTCTTCATTGTTTGTGCATTCAAAATGTAACCTGAATGCATGAGGATGCAATTCTCCTTGAGATTTTTTGAACACCATACCTTCTCCCGCTCCAAATTTTGAAGAGGCATGATAAAATAACATTTTCCAAAATCCTTGGAATGGAATACAATCATTTATTTCAGTTCTTCACTCAAAATGGCATAATTAACATGACCAAAACCAATGAAATTATCCATTGCCTCAATTTGTTTCTTCTTGAATACAATGGGATTCCTCTGCTCACAAGGTAATTTGGTAAGGCCACCATATTTATTTGAGAGCATCATACAACTTCCATCATTCATTATATATCCTCCCAAGGGGAAACACCATTCCCTTCCTAACACCACACCATATGTTATAGGTAGGTGTTGACATGTTTTCACCCATCAAATAGAGACCATTTTTTTTCAAACTTGGAAAGTTCCAAATAATCTTCAACAGTTGATCGTGAATACCCAAAAAGTTTCCAATCAACTTCATCTTTCTAGTTCTTCATCACGAAAATATAATGGGGATATTTTATCTTTGAAACAAAAGAGAAGAAAAGGAAATGATACTAAAAATAAGGAAAATACTTATGCCAAGATTCTAACTAAATATCCCTATGTCTCATCTCTGTTCATCACTTTATGGAATCTAAAATAGAGATCATATGCCCAATTTATGTCAATTTCCTTACTCATCTCTATTCCATCAATCATCTCTATACTTATCCATTTCCCTTACTCTTTTCCTTACTCTACACTTTATACTGAGTCATTTTTCCTTCTTTCCACTCTACTCTCCTACCTCACTACTCTCCATACCAAGACATTTTTCTAATTCTCCACAACATTTCCATATTTAACTATTTCCACATTTAACTATTTGTTGGTAGCCAATACAATTTTTTCTATTGCCCTATAAGCTGCCTACACTTATTCATATTTCAATTTTCATTTTCCATTTTCCACATCCATTTCCCATTTTCCTTTTCCTTTTTCCTTTTCCTTTTTCCTTTTCCATTTCCTTTTTTCCATTTTACTTTTCCATATTTCCATTTTACTTTTTCTATATTTCATATTTCATGTTCATTTCCATACTTTCATGTAAATCTATGACTTACCTCCCTGACACGGTCATTTTTCATTACTTACCACGTTTTACTACTTTTTAACACTAATTCTTCCATTGTGGATGTGGGATTACCTTCCGCTTCATGTGCCACAACCCAAGAATTCCTTTCACTTCATGTCTTGCAACCCAAGAATGCTTTCCTCTTCATGTCCTACAACCCACAACCCCATGACCTTAGTTTATTTTTAACATTTTCCCTCATTCTTGTGTCCGACCCCATGACCTTAGTTTATTTTTAACGTTTTCCCTCATTCCTATGTCCCGTAACCTGCATCCCTATCTTATGCTTAGTCATTTTTATCAATTATTGTCCTAAGTTTATCTATATTTATTTTGGGACACACCTACCAATGACAAATGGAAGTGAAGACCTATTATACATGTAAACGTGGCAATGAGGTGAACCTATCTCTAGGTGACATGTGGCAGTGACATGGACCTACCCCCGGTTCATACATGGATTGATAGAGATGACTGTATAGTGACTTGGAATGATGACTAGGTGATGATGTGGTGGCTAGAAGATACTTTGTACACAAGCTACGTGGAATTATATGGCTCTCTCTACTTCATTCACAAATAACATGGAGATAAAATTTGTTTATAAATAAGACATGATACCTGATCTAAAAATAGAAGGCTGACTTGTTATGCTATGCAAGCACCCTC
>CBVK0100240175.1:0-13630 GCA_900067695.1 Picea abies | reverse complement strand
TCATATTGGAGCCTGAAGCTATCACTGACACAAGAATTTTCCAGCTGAGGAATAGATCAATTTCAGAGTATCTCATTAAGTGAAAGAAACTACGTGTTGAAGATTCCATGTGGTAAGATGAGGTTTTTACACAGAAGCATCCAGAACTACTCAAGTGTTGAGTACAACACTTGTATGAAGGGGGGGAGAATTTTAATCCCTAATTCGTGGCACATTGCCCCTTAATTGGGTCATATTACATTAGTATTGTTATTTTATTTATGTTGTCTTGGGTTCATTAGTTGTAATTGTACCTCCTAATCTCCTATATATACCAATGAGACCTTTTCATTTGGAATCACCTTGTAATTGTGAATTCATATGATGTATAAGGAGGTTTCCCCCTCAAACAAGCTTATTATCTGAATTTCTCTCTTTGTCAAGGCATTGAGTACTTATTTTGAGGTGTTTATGTTGTTTTGATATTTGGTTCTTAACATCATCCATAGTCAATCTTTCTCAATTGCATTGAATATGCTCATAAAATCAATCATGTTCAACTATATTTAACATATGAAAATCACCATGTGACATAACCATTTAGGAATGATGCAATATGCACAAAAACAATAGACCAAATTCAATTTCTCATCACCCTCAATGAATGTCGTAATTTGAAAAAATACTTTATGAATGTGACAATTTGACATCACATTTGATCAACACCACAATGTGACATAAGCATTCACAAATATAGGAATCCAACACAAGTCAACCCAGATGAATGTTTGAATGTCACAAAACCATTGAGGAAGATCACAATCAAACATACCCATTAACCATTAAGGAATGTCACAATCAGACATAACCCTCCATAAATGTCAAAATGAGACAAAATCCTTTATGATTGCCAGAATGTGACATCGCATTTCTTTTGCATTAGAATGCGACAAAACCCTTTGTGAACATCAAAATGTGACGTGAAATTTAATTAACGTCGCAATGTGATATCTATGTCTAAAAAATGATACATAACGGATGAACTATTGACTATAGATTTTACCTATTGATAAATGTCACATTGGGACAAAATCCTTTATGAATGTCACAATGTGACATCACATTTATTTTACATTAGAATGCAACAAAACCCTTAATGAACATCAGAATGTGACATGAAATTTAATTAACACCACAATATGACACAATTTTTAATGAAACAAGATGAATGATACAATTTGGAATAACCATAAAGGATGCCACAATGTAGAATAACCCTTGATGAATGTTGCACTATCACAAAATCATTTATGAATGTCACTATGTGACATCACATTTGATCAACACCATAATGCGACATAACCATTCATTAATGTTGGAAGAAGACATAAGTCAACCAAGATGAATGTCTGAATGTCACATAACCATTCAGTGAGATCACAATCAAACATATCCATATTATAAAGTATTCCAAAATGAATGTTACAATTTGACATAACCATTGAACAATGTCACAACCCAACAAAATCATTTACCAACATTTTAATACGAGAGAACCTTTAATAAATTTCATAATGTGAAATCACATTTCATGAACGTCACAATGCGAAAAAACCCATTATTGAACATTGCAATGTGACACATCCATTAATGTGGAAAGATGATATTGTATTATATTATTATTATATATTAAAGTTATAATATATTAGTCATTATTAAAATTTTATATTATAACCTATTTTTCATATAAAATTTTATAAATGTTGTGACAATATAATAACAAATATAATAATTATAAAAATGTTAGAACATAATACTACAATATTTATGTTAATATTAATATATGTTTATTGATGAATATTAAAGTTGTGTATAAACTGTGTTCATGTAAGTTAAAACATAGAATGGGTGAAATCATGAAGATGGGTGTCTATTTTTCTTGTTTTATGAAAAACAAAACTATATTTTCACAAGTTATTCAACTTCCGGTATACAAATGTATTTTTTTTATTTAGAATTTCACTTTATAGTAAAAAATGAACTTGTGAATAATTTTGTTAGCTTTCCACTCACTATTTTTCAATTTTTTTTATTGAGATTTGATGTCAATTTGACAATTGTTTAATAGTATGTTCCTTAAACATGAAAGGAATGATAATGAGTTATATACTGCAACAATCTACATAGGCTCTATTTTATTATGTCTATAATTTTTAATCTAACGAATGAATATTATAATTTCTAGAATTTTTTGAAGTTGACCAAGCTAAAAACATTGCAGATTTAAAAAAAAATGTTTCCCCCCACCTTGTGTCTATATAATTTTTACTTAAAAGTAAAATCTAAAAATACCTTCTTGAAAATAATAGTTTAAGTATTATGAATATATATTTTTCTAAATTTTTCACTTTGTATTTTTAGAAATACGAATAATTCATTTCACTGAATCATAATGTCAGCTGAAAATATTATGCAGTGATTTTTTTTTTAAAAAATTAAATAAAATTAGATAAAAATAATGAAAATGAAAAAACATTATAGGAATTGAAAGTAGATACGATTTTACAAATGTTGGTATCATTTTCGAAACCAAATTATGATTATTTGCAAGAGTTTGCAACCTCCAAAGTTTAGGTAAGCTAGAGGGGATTCTCTTGTTCCTGCAAACAATTCCATTTTCTAGCTTTTGTTTGAAAGAATATTTCGGCCAAAAATAATTTCTTTCGGCCAAAAAACATAATTCTAACAGAATCCGTTAAAATTAAATGGTTTCCTAGCATTTTGGCCAAAAACCCTTTTTTCGATCAAAAGATGGGCGAGAGAATTTCGTCGGCTGGAAAAAATCAAAAGACACATCGTATCGTTTCATTTTGCGCCAAATCGTATAAATTCTCTTTCATCCGAACATATTTAACACAATTCATCGCTTGTTTCATGGTTTTCTAGAGCACCTAAACAAAGTTTTGAATCATTTTTTTCATTTTTCTTAAGGTAATTGATGTTTTGAATGCAATTTTTTTATATTTAAAGTTCAAGTTTTTATTGGAATAACAATTTATATGTTGATAGCTAAATGTTGAAATTTTTTCGAGGTGAAGCCTTTCTTAAACATAAAATTATTGATATTATTTTTTAATAATTTTTGTGACATGAAGTTTTTCTGAGACTATAACTATACCGATGGGAAAAAAATTGTTATGTAAGTTAATATAATTTATGTTTAATATTATAAAATAATACAATTTTTAATACAATGTTACAATAACATTATAATGTAACATTAATATAAGTGAATAAAATAGAATAATAATTTTTGTGTAAACTTTATTTCATTTAATTATTCATTTATTAATTGTAATTATTTGAAGATATATTTATGCATCCATGGGTAATTAGCAACAACCACATTAATAATAAGAACTTGTATGTCAATAGTATATTTAGCACATACTATAGGAAAAACATTATTAATGTGCTAAATATACATATATCAACATATAGAGACACATTAAGATTATTAATATGGTTGTTTTTAGTTTTATAGGTCATTAGGTCCACAGGTCTTTTCTACAACCTACTATGAGAGCTATGTGTAGTTCTTTGGATGTTTAACATATAGTTCAAATGTGACATTCAAAAAATTTATTAATAACAAAAAAATATTTCATTGTCAATCATTAAAATATTCAATTATCCACTATATATATATATATATATATATATATATATATATATATATATATATATATATATATATATATATATATATATTAAAACTAAAAAGTTATATATTGCATGAAAGGGGTCTTTTACACTCTAGTATGAGAGAGATGTGCAATTCATTACAAAGTTGGCAAATAGTATTTAAAAAAAATACTAAAAAAAAATTCATTCTAAGTCATAAATAAAATATTTTTTTCTTATTTTGTTGATAGTTATTTTTTACATCTTAGTATAAAGAGATGTGTAATTCCTTCAATGTTTAACATGGAAATGGCATGTGCCATTTAAAAAATAATAATACAAAACCATATTTCAATGTTCACCATAAATGAAATATTTAATGCCCACCTTAAGTAAAATATTATAATATCAACTTTCTATATGTGTGTGTTCAAAGAAAAATAATTCTTATTGTTGAAACATTTAAATGGTGTGGGGCTTAGTATGAGGGATACTTGTAATTATTTTTGTGGTCACATGTCATTCCTTTTGTGTTTAGCATAATTCATTTCATGTTTAATATGGAGTTGATAAGTGGCATTTAAAAAAAACATGTTAGTTCAAGTGGTCATGAGCCAAATGTGAGACCTCTTATCTCTCCCCAAAAATTGGAGAGCTCAAATATTATTTGTGAAGCATTTAAAAAATGTTAGATTAGAGATTTTTAAACTCTCTCTCTATCTCTCTCCATATATATATATAATTGAAGAATTTTACATCTTTGTATAATCTATTATTAAAAAAAAATTACAAATATAATTTTTAAAAAGACATATACTTTAATTACTAATGTTACTATATTTGAACCAAAAATCATTGTGATAGACCAAAAGAAAAAGTGTATATTGTAATAAATGTCAGCATTGTTAGCGTGACATAAATCTATTAATAAATAAAACAAAATCAATATAAAAATGAAAGAATAAAATTGGTAGTTAGTTGTATTATATTATTTTTAATTGTTTAGATTTATTTTAACTTTGATTTATCAAGTTTGGAGTGTTGATAAATGTTAAATTTTTTTCGAATCAAAAAGTTTCATATAAAATATACGAGGATGTGTTTTTCATTTACATAGATTTGATGGATCAAAATATTTATTAAATTTAAGATGAATCTAGATTAATATATATAAACAAGTAATTTTTTTAAAATGTGAATTTAAAAAAAAAAAATATATGATATATGTAAGGATCTAAATTATTCATAAATATGAATTGTTGTCTAATATCCTAAAACCATATTAACATTAAATCTATCAAGTAGATAGGGATAAAGAGATCGAATCTCTTTAAGTATAAACCTTCTTCATTATATTGAGGAATTCAATCCATATTAATCCTTGATATATACGAGGTTGAAAGGAATTTGGGTGAAATTGCAATGAAATTTTAAATTAATTTTAAAAATACATTTCATATTTTATTTTTCATTTTCTTATTTGTATTCTACCCATGCTTAACCCCAAAATTGCATCTCATGTTTTTGAGTGACTTTTACTAATATTAACTTATAATGATAAAAAAATATCTCAATCTTCATGTTAAGTATATTTTTCTTGTAATCTAAGTACTTAATTATGGTCTTACCCTTATTAGTTGGAACCTTGACTCCCAAAAAGGGGATAGGATAAGTTGTATTGCACTTAATTTCAAGGTTATTTATGAGAAACCTCTTGTAGATTTTCTCTATTTTCCTCCAAGTTCCCTTCAAATAATACAGCCTCAAACCTCATAAACATACAAAATCATTAGTGTAACAAAGGTGTCCAAGAGAACCTTCTTTATTTCCCAAACCAAAATTCAACAACTTTCTAATTATTATCAAAACCGAAACAAGCTTCCTAACCTCCATTTTTATTTTTTCAACATTATAGTTATGATTTAGCTTATCATGAGAATCAATTAAGAGATACTCATAAAAATGAAATTGTTCCATGATATTATTAGTGTAATCAAAACATATGTCTACTAGTTAGTATAGACATATTTGAGATTCTAAAGGTAAAGAGAAGTATCATGTGTGTAGAGAAGGAGAATGATGTCTAATACTACCATCAATGTACATGCACATACTCATAAATTGTTGTATAAAACTACTCTTCAAGAGGTAGTGAATTAAATTTTTTTTTATGAAATTGGTACTTTCATTTTCACCATTTTCAAGTACACTGACTTAGATCCTATAACGTCATCTAAACTAATTTTCCAACTATTACAACTAGTGACTTTTTTCATAAATTGACCCAAAAATAGTACAACTTTGAAATACATAACTAGTCAGGGAAAATCATATTACTGGGTTTCCTTTTTCTCAGTGGAGTGAAGGGATCCCAGGTCTTTCACTTTCATAGGGTCGTGGAAAAAGCCCACTATTTACTCCTCCCTTGAAATTTGATGAATGGAATTAACCGAGTCATAAATATTCAAGGCCCGAGAGAGAAACTTCATTAGCTTAGGAAGAACCAATAATTGTAGTTGTTGGAATTAAGCCTCGAGTGCATCATTTCGATACATATGAAAATGTTCATATGTATCGAAATGTTCATATGTATCATAGGTTCATAAAAGTTAGTGCATTACCTACAGTTACTTGCTCCAACTCTGATATTTTCGTGAAGATTCTATGTAAAACATTACTATTTTCTTGGTTGGCCTCTTCATGCTTGCACATCATATTCCTCCCTTCTCTCCACTCGATATTATCCATCGTGACCACAAAGAAACTATGGGTTCTAGACCAAAAGAACTCCCAACAAAATTTTTCAATTCCAACCTTCAACCGCCAAGAATTATGTCCAATTCTAACTCTTCTAATAAACATAAATGAAGAATTTCCATGGAAACATAAAGCATGGATTCCCAATTCTGAAATTAAACCACCAAGAATTATGTCCAATTCCAACTCTTTTAATAAACATAAATGAAGAATTTCCTTGGAAACATAAAGAATGGATTTTGAACCAAATAGCAACAGGTAAAAGCAACCAAAGAACAAAGAACCTAAGGTTCCTGATTTGATCCTGACAAAGTGTCATCATTGAGTATGCGTGTCGACCCTAACTCGCCTCCTTCCAATGAAACTGCTGAATTCACTCCAATTTTTACAAGCATCCCCAAACTAAGATGTGAGGCAACCTTGGCCCAATGATCCACCTTTCTATTCACCTCTCGTTTAATGTGAAATAATGAGACCTTATTAAAGCTAGACAGAACTCTATTGATATTCAAAAAATAAGAACTGAAAGTGGTGTGAAAGTGGTGCATCATATATCTGTATGATTAACCATGGCTTTTACAACCAACATCGAGTCTCTCAGATTTATTAGATAATTAATCTTTTCTTCCTTTGTGATATGCAAACCCATTCATAATGAATACACCACAACGAGATTATTAAAGATATTTCCAAGTCCCCAAGAATGTTAAAACAACCTATTTCTTATTAGATCATACAAAATATTTCCAAGTCCCCAAGAATGTTAAAACAACGTATTTCCTATTAGATCATACAGACTCCCCACTCTTGATACTAAGATTGGCGGGTTTCTATGCAAGGTTGGCATCTTAGCCATTCTAATTTAAAATTTTATTATTCAATGAATTTGCAAGAAGCTTTGCTATCACAACTAAGAAATATCCAAAAAGTTGTCCTCTACATAGAATGCCCTTATTTTTTATATGAAAACCTAATATAAAATGGGAATGTTAAGTTTTTGTTTGGATTTAATATATTATAACTTCATATTAATGATCAATCACTAACAACACTACTATTCTCCACCTTCAACCACTAACAACACTACTATTCTCCACTTCATCCCTATTGGGGGTTTTGTACCAAGGAGATCCTTTATCGTGTCTATTGAATAATCTTGATGTATTTATTATTTTACAAATTTGGGGAACGTGGAGGTAGGGAAACCCACGACATAAGTGAGATTTATAAATACTCTATGTGAAATCCCATGGATAATATTAAAGGAACGTCATTTGGAGGGGTCAATTCTGAAAACAATATATTTATCATTTTAATCGATAGACAACTTCTATGGTTTGAAGTGAATAGAGAGAATGAAAAGATTTTCATAATTGTTTGCTACGTTTCTTCTTAAATCTACGAAGTGAGTATGAATTGTTGTCTAATAACCTAGATCCATATGAACATTAGATATATCAAGTGAAGAGAGAGGGAGATCAAATTTGTTTAAGTGCAAGCCTTCTTCATTATGTAAAATTTGGATAAGATTTTTGAGCTTCAAGGATTTGATCCCTTTTTATTTTTGATGATTTGAGATTAATATGGATTTGAGTGAAATTGCAAATAAATTTTAGATTAATTTTTATAATATTCTTTCATATTATATTTCTTATTTTCCTATCTGCTTTCTTCCCACAAGTATTATGTAGTTTAACTCAAAAATTGCATTTCATGTTTTTGAGTGATTTTTACTAATATTGAAGTATAATAATGAAAACCTTCTCATTATTCATTTTAATTATATTTTTATTATAAACTAAGTATCTAATTATAACCTTACTCTTATTAGTTGAAACCCCTTCCAAAAAACAAATAAAATAAAGTGTATTGAACTTAATTTTAAGAGTTATTTAAGAGACATTGCTAACAGATTTACTCTAGTTTCGTTGCAAATAATTTAACACCAAACTTCATAAACATATAGATTTATGGTTATAACAAAGATATCCAAGAGTTCCCAACTAAAATTCCACATTTTTGTAGTTGTTCTCAAAACCAAATCTAAAACAATGATAACTCTCAGATTCATGAAATATCTAAAATATATAAACTTGGAAAAATTTAATAAAAATATTGAATTCTTCTCTAAAGCAGAATGTTTCCATCCAAATAATAACTTAATTGAACCTACATAAAGCCTAAAACTAATCTCAAACCATATTTCTGATTCAAGGGGAAAAGCCAACTAGATTTACAAAACGCCATCGTAGCTCATCTCAGAGAATTAGAATCACTTCCAGGCCTGTCATAACCTCCTCGAGCAGGGGTGGGTTCAGCTCCATAAGGATTGCCATTCACAGGGGCAACTGGCATCTGAATTTCATAAGGCATACATTAAAACTCAAGTAAAAATACTCAAAATACATCCAAAAATGTAAAACAAGATATGTGAAATAAGGACCACACCTGTGAACCACCACGTCGAGGCACATCATATTCACCACGGCCAAACAAGAGATTTGAAATAATGGACCACAACTGTTTCACAGGCCCAACAGCATAAGTCGGAGCATTTTCAGGTGTAACAGGCTTCTTAATTCAAAATAACATTTAAAATTGATACCAAATCAAAACACAAGAAAAAACAAAGATTTATCAAATAAAATATCACCTGTGAACCACCACCCCGAGGTGCATCATATCCAGCTCGGCCAGCAACAGGACTAGCACCATAAGTAACATTGAGATTCCTTTCATTCAAAAACATACAACAGTGAGATTCCGTGACGCAAAACCAAAATCTCATATGGTGCAGGCATAGGCAGAAATACGGAACAATATGGATCAAAAATTTTGAGCTACAGGTACATTGGTCCGCCATTTTTCATTAATAAAGGAGGATGTCGTAAAATGGGTATCGGGACAGCCTGGGGAATAGAAGTACCCACGTACCAAAAACTTAATTCCCTCCCACAAAAACAATATATGCAATGCTTGACTAAACTAACAATTTAGCATTATTGAAGTACCTTGCACTATGTAACTCTAGCATTATTAAAGTACCTTGCACTATGTAACTCTTGCCTGAGTCCGTTCATTTCAGCGTGTAAAGCAGGGATCTGCTGAAGTCTCTGATGAGCTCTATGTAGTTCCGCGGTGAGCTGTTGCACTTGGCCTGTCAGATCCTGTCTCATTGACGTCAGGCTTTGTGCGTCATCTTGAGTATGTTGTTGTTCGTCCGACTGAAGTTCATCTTCAATCTTTGTTGTTTTGTCAATTAAGCCTTTAAATTGCTGCCCCTTGTTACCCTGAATAATCGCCATCTGAGCATGCATTTTCTGCAATTCCTGCTGGGTACCAGCAAGTTCCTCTCTTAGAGCTACATGCGTTGCACGGAGCCTCCGATTATCCACTACAAGCCTTTGTAACTCTTCATGTTGACCTGCCAATCTCCGTTCCAGAAGCTCAATAGGCTGAGGTTGTTCCTGAGGATGAGTCGCTAAAGGATGCCGCATAACTGGACCAAAACAGTCTGGAACCATGTCTGGGTGTCCTCGACCGGCCATTTATGTAAAGGTACTATATGGTCTAAACAGAATTGAAAATTCGCATAAATTAGAACAGAAAACCATTTTCTAAATAGCTGGACACTGTTATTCTATACCACTCTTCAAGGTATTGTAACTAACATTCTATACGATTTATCAAAACCAAACTTTAACATTTCCAGCGATGCAGAACAGTCTTACCAGGAAACCCAAGTTCAAAGCTCCAGCTTCTGAAATTTGTGATAAAAACGAAAACAAACCGATAAAGAAAATATATCTGAATAATGAGATGTAGGATTCTAGATATGAGGGTAATTGCTTTATGTTCCGCGCACCATTCCACAGTTATTAGATGGTCGATGGTAAAATGGTTTCTAAACAAATGAGATGTTTTAGTTCATTTATAGGCTTGGGAGGTGTACTTGATGTCTTGAACGGCCGACCCAATGAGGGTTTGCTTGTTTTTATGGAGAGATGAGTTCATGGCTTTTGTCAATGTTTTGTTTTTAAAATATAACCACGACCTAATGAGTGTTTGTTTGTTTTTATGGAGAGATGAATTAATGAGTTCAATGTTTTAGATAATGGTCTATGGTAGCCCAAAATGAACCCAAGGCTTGTTTGGGGTACGTACAGGAGTGTACATGAGTTTTTTCACTTGGGCTATTAGATTTTGTCTTTCCTTTTAAAGTGTCAATGGCTTGAAATTTAGCTTCCATATTTGTTGTTTTTTCGATTAAGCCTCTAACTTGTTGCCCCGTTGTCACCCTGAATAGTTGCCATCTGAGCATTTATTTTCTACAACTCCTACTGGTTAACATCATGTTCCTCTCTTATTGCTACATGCGTTGCACCTAGCCTATGATTATCCATTGCAAGCCTATGCAACTCTTCGTGTTGACCTGCCAATGTCCATTACAAAAGATTAATATGAGATGATTGTTCGAGAGGATGAGGCCCTCAAGGATGTTGCATAACTCGGCTAAAACGGTCGAGAACCATGCCTCAATGTCTTGCATGTGATTTTGGCATGTGTCCTCGACCGACCATTTATGTAAAGGTCTTGTAAAAAATTTGCATAAATTAGAAGAGAACCATTTTCTAAATAGTTGGGCATTGTCATTGCATACCACTCTCCAAGGTGTTATAACTAATACTCTATATGATTTCCCAAAACCGAACTTTAACATTTCCATTGAGGGTTTGTAGAATAGTCTTACCATGAAAGCAAGTTCAAAGCTCTAGTGTGATAAAAATGTAAACAAACTAAGTAGAAAAAATATATTTAGATAATGAGATGTAGGGTTCTATATCTAACATTTATTGCTTTATGTTATGTTCATCATTCCACCATTATTCATTGGTGGAGATGGTAGAAATGGTGCTAATCTTGTTTGTAAATAAATGATATGTTTTATTTCATTTATAGGCATAGGAGGTTACTTGAATGTCACAGTCCATCTAATGAGGTTTTGTTTGTTTTTATGGATAGATGAGTTAATTGGCTTGTATCAATGTTTTAAAAATAATTATGTAGGATTATTTGTGTTTTTTTGGATAATTAATGCTTACAATGTTAATATTACAACCCATATAGGCTCAAAGATAATACTAGTAAATAGACATCAATTTTAATGTTTATTTTTAAATCATGTTCCTATTTTTACTAGTTATGTGGTTTGTTTTTGTTTTTGCATTGAAGATAGACATACGATTACACTAAAAAACCCATAAGTTATAGGATTCATTTAATTAAATTAGAGGTGATAGAATATGGTAATACACAAAGTTAGAGCTCCCATCAATATAGAGCTTTGATTGACTTTTTGACGATTTGGGTTAAATTAGAGTTGGACTTAACCTTTAAGATGAATTTTATACCATGCATGGATCTTATATAATAATAGAACTATGATCATGCTTTAAATTCCTGCTACATTATTATCATAGTTATCACTGGAAAAAGTGTCCATTTGCTACAAGATCAACTTACTACTAAGTCACACCCTTGTAAACATTGTTTTCCTTGTGAGGAAACCTTGTACAAAACAATGTGTGTGCCCACTATTATGCAATACACATAGTTTCATGATAGATGCATGCATACACGTGGATAATTTTTTGGTAGGTACGTCATCATGTTGTCCAAGTGATAACCCATCGTCCTTCATTGTAAATTCACTCATTGGTAAAAATAATCACAAAGATGATTTCATAAAGATATGATGTCTCAACTCTCAACACATCCTACATCCAATGACATGCAAGTAATGCTCACAGAGAGATGGTCTTAGTGTTAACAATCATGTAAGTTGTAATATATGGATTTTTCACTTCATATTGGCCATACACATATCCACTCGTACATAATTATGTGGAGTTTCTATCATGCATCATCCATACTAGACTTGCATTACGACAACATCAAGATCCATGAACTCATCCTTGCAATAACTTACATGTGCTAAATTTCCCCATTTAGAGTTTACTAGCTATAGTCTATGATTTTGGTCTCTCATTTGATAGTCAATACCATGGTAGGGTCCCTTAACCTAAACTTTGGTGTTTTCCCCCTTTGGTAACATATTTGGCACTAGAAGACTCTTTTGTTACCATGTTTGAGTCACTCTCTCATTGATTTCACTGATTATGGGACTCATGCATCAAAAGAATACCCAGTTAGTTAATTTTCCTTATTTACTCCCCAAACATCACTAATCCTAATTAGGGAACACTTTATGAGGAGTTTACATCATCAATGTTTTCTTTTCCATGCACTAGTACATTTGGCACAATTTTTGATGACATATCAAAGACATTCTAATGACTAAGCATTGGACATATGAAGAACCTGATTCCATAGGTTTGTCAAACAAATTGCATTGCACCATCAATGATTGTATCCCTCCATGATACATCTTGTTATCCCCATTTCCCAAGGATAATTAAAGAGATGATGTCTCAAGGCCCTTAGGTGGTAGACATGGACTATCAAGAGACCAATGGATGACAACATCCACTTGCATAGAAGGAGGCCTACTTCAACACCACGGTTCTTAGATTCATCACGATGGTATCTACCACATTAACTGGCTTCCAGAATACATTGGGTCTTGCTCCATGAGGTATAAGCCAAGTATTATGGTGAGTGTCATTTCAATATTTGAGGCATTTGAGTGTGTTGCATTTAAATCTGCTTTTGATTATGTAGCATCTGCTTAGAAGTTATTCTCTTTTCCATGTTTCACCTTGGTGGTTGACATTGCATCGTATTAAGTGGTCACCATTAGGGATGTGTTTTATATTGGGAGGTCCCCTTGACAAGTCATCATGCCATTATTGATCATACTTACCACTTTCCAAACTTCATCCCCTTGCCTCCTTATCTTTTGGTATTTTCGGGTGAACTAACCCAAGAAGGGATTGTCCCTCATTTCAAGGGAAGAAGGGGCTCAAGGCCCAGAGGGAATTTAGCTAGAAAAAGATAAGAGTCAAATCATAACCTTCCATATGCTTTCCAAAAAGAGGTATTGTAAACAATGAAATGTTTCTCTTAAACATTGAAAGTATTGCAAACAAAAACTCACATATATATAAATGTCCCACTTGTTGACGGATCTACACAAGTGCGTTACAAGCTATACTTTACCCCCATGGCACTCTGTGTACCTCTCCCTTCA
>CBVK0100240174.1:0-13631 GCA_900067695.1 Picea abies | reverse complement strand
TTGTATCATGTCAACACTGAAGTATCAACAAAATTTTACAGCAGAACAGGTGGGCATGGAACAGGCGCTAGATCTTGACTACGCTAGACACAAAAAAAAATAGAATCACAATTCCACTCGTGGGTGCAGGACCTGAACACTGCAAAATGCCCCCCCCCCCTAAAAAAAAAGCAACTCCAATTGTCGGCGTAGAACCCCAACCTTGCAAATCCGAAGTAAAAAAAAGAAAACAACAAGCAACAAACCAATGAGAAATCACGAGTAGGCCCAACTGTAGCTCAAGGGCCCCAAACTCGTAACCTTGAGCCAAACAACAACAACAATCAACCAACAAACTAACAAACCAGTGAACAAGCAACAACCACCGAACCAATAAACAACATATGTATCTCCAACGATTACCAAAATGCAACCAAAGCACAGAAGGAACCAAAAACATATGACGAGCATGCGAGTAGAAATAAGCAAATATTCTTACTTGCAAATTGCAAACACTGAACAACAAAGAACGAATAGAAAATGAAATTATGGCATTGAAACTTACTCTGAAACGATGAATGACAGAAACACAGGTCAAATTGTGGGTGCAACACATAGACCCCGCAAAGTAAAAAAAAAACAGATCCAACTGGGAATGCAGGACCCCAACCCTGCAAAGTTGAAGTAAAAAAAAGCAAGCAACAAGCATCAACAGGTCCAACCGCAAGCACAGGTCCCCAACTTTGCAAAGTTGAACCAAACAACAACAAGCAACAACCGACGAACCAACGAGGAAGAACCACCCATCGAACCAGTAAACAATGTATGTAGCTTCAATGATGACCAAATTGCATTCCAAGCCTAGAAGAAGTATGAAAGATACAATGCTTATTCAACTGGCAGTGGACAATAATATTTTCCAAATTCACTGCAACATTGTATGGAAAATTTTGAGGAAAAATGTACTCCGAGAAGCCTACAACATTGTATGGAAAATTTTGAGGAAAAATGTACTCCGAGAAGCCTATCTAGGTAAACATTTAAGGCTGTCAGGTTGTCTAAGGACTTCGTGGTATGCAAACATTTAAGCTGTCAAGCTTGTTTTAGGACCTCACACTATGTAAACATTTAAGTTGTCAGGCCTATTCAAGCACCTCAAAAAAAGTTTCAATGATCTAAACCTTTGGTATGTAAACATTTTAATACAAATAAAAAGGACTAATAATAATAATATTAATATGTGATCACTATAGTCCCTCTACGCATTCGGCAAGAACCAATAATAAAAAAACATTAAAAAACAACATCCATGCTTAGAACTTTCGGTATGTAAACATTTTAGTAAAAGTGTAATAAAAATTAAAAAGGAGCGTTTAAGCTCAAAACTTTGGATATCTACACATTTACAACATTGGGAACATCGAAGTTGGCAATAAGACCTCAAATATATTCTCCAATGAAACGATGACATATAAGTTTTTTTATTTTTATATAAAAAATAATGTTTTTACTTCTATAGTACGAACACAAAGGACATATTAATATGAAGTCAACGAATTATCGATCGCTATAGTCCCACTGTGCCTTCGATGAGGACTAATAAGTTGGTAGTATTTTGAAGAGGAGGAAAAAACGAAAATGGGGATGAGAGTCACCTTCGTTCATTTGAGAGCTTCATCACATCATGTCAACTTGTATAAAAGCCAAGGAATGATTGTTTTTTATTTTCCTTAGTTCAAAATTAAAGAAAACGCATGTGAAACATTTTGTGACCAATCATTTCAATTTCATTTATTATTTTATTAAAATGGAAAGATGTGAAAGAAGCATACGAAAATGGGATGCAAGCCAATGCCCATCTAGGTCAACGAGTATTAATAGAAATAATAGAGGGATTTTGATGCGATAGATGCACAGATGCATATGTCAAGTTCCCATGCACTATTTTGGAAATAAAATAATAGAGAAATAATTATATATTGTAATTAAAATATATATTTTCATTTTTTAATCTGGAAGTGCATTTATTTTCATTTATGGAAATGGCACATATAATACATATATGTGACTACGTGGAAATTTGTGGAAAAACGTAGATTTTTTAAATTTTAATATATTTTTAATTTATGACAAATAATTTTTAAACCAAATAAAATTAGTCATATCATTGTTCTTAGCCAATAAAAAAATTGGAATACAATATTTAGAAAAGTTGAAAAATATTTTTATAATTATCAAATTTTTAGTTTAATACATATATATTTCATAACTATTGTAAAAGCATAGAAAAATTATTTTATGTGAAGCAACTAATTGAAAGTCAAACCAATTTGACTCTAAAGCAATTACAATATACTCTACCATAGGCAGGTATAATAACGGAGTTTGGATGAGTCTATGTCTCTTGATTAAGTATTTCTTTCTCAAGCCTTATTTGGTATTTCATATCAAGATGATATCTGGGCATGTAAAGTTTGTTTAGAAGATATGGAGTCTTAATTTTACAAAAGAGTTACATGAAGGATAGTTGAGTCAAGTCCACTAATTTAGTCAAGTATATACAATTGAAAAAATCACTTCTAGGATGCACCTTTGAATTTATGAAGATTAAATATTTTAAGTTGATTCCTATCTGATGGGAAGGAGAGGGTTAAATGGGAGTCTTCATATGAAGGAAGGTGACCCTGTATATCTTGTATAGTGGATAAATGATTTACTAACTTATATTTAATTGAATGAATCCACTTTGATGCATGGGTATTATATTTAGATCCACAACATTGATTATTGATATGTTATCTTTCCAAGTGTCTTCTTGCCATTTGTTCTTGATTATGGCAAATGAGACTACATTGCTTCTTTAAAGTAAATAACATTTATACCCATGAAAACCAATTTTGGGTGAAAAGTAGTTTGCAAAGGTAGGTGATATTTGTGGTTTCAGAAACCACCCTTCACCCTTTACAATTCATATCTTTGAGTCACATGTTACAGTGGTTTTAAATCCACAATCACTCTAGACCGTTGATCGTTGATCTACCACCACCATTGGATTTGCTTGGATATTATCTTTGCCATTTGACTTCATGCATAGAAATAATATGGCTCATCATCCACATGCTATACTTTTTCTTTTTAATAGTCAACTTATTGTTCTCTCCTATGATTTTCCTTCTATCTCACCTCTAATATGGCCTTGGAATCTTCATCCTATTTCTTCTCACCTCACAGATCAAAAATATATTTACATGTTCATGCTATCTACAAATCCTTGTCAATATTCTTATAAAACCATTCATCATTCATGGGGAATTGAAATCAAATCATTGTGATCGTTGATCATGAAAAGGGTTCAATTTATAAATTGAATCTGATCAAAACCATCGGGACCAAATTTCAAACCAAAAAGTAGGAAGACAATCCCTAATTCTAAAATTAGGGATGATCAATAAATTGACCCAAAAATTAGTTTGAAATGCTTGAAAGCAGCCTCAGTTGTAAAATCAAGATTGATTTATAAATTGGTCCAATCATTAGAAAGTAATAGGATAAAGAGGCTTGATTAGGATTGAAAGAGGGATGAGAATAAGAAAAAAATGCTCAATTAATAGATTGGTCCCGACTCAGAAGTTGAGGGAAATATTTTAATTAGATAGGGAAGAGAGGTCCAATTAAAATATTAGGCCTAGTTCCACAATGGGGGAAATAAACATTTCAAAAGATAGAAAATGGGTTTACCAAAATATCGGGGTCAATTTGGAAATTGAGGAGGATAAAATTAAGCAAAGAAAAGGTAAGGGGAGAAGGGACGAATTCAAAAATCAATCTCAAACTTCAAAAAGTTGCAAAGGAAAATAAGATGAAAAGATGCATGATTCATTGATCGGTCTCGATTAGTGAATTAAGAACAAAGAGGAATTCAAATGAGAAAAACTGGCTTGATCATGAGATCAGGCTCGATTCAAAGAACGGTCCTACAAATTAAAAAATAAAAACAAGTAAAATTATGCCTTATTTGAGAATCAAGGGTAAAAAAGTCATAAAAAATGGGTCCTTCAATAAAGGTAGTGCATCCAAACATTTACAAAACCTCAAATAGATAGAGAAATTGGATAATTCTAAAATCCCCTTAAGTATTGAAAAGTTCAAAGGTAAGGCTTGAATTCAATTCCAATTTTCCATGAAAACCAAAAGATAGGCTAAAGCTCAAGTCAATGGATAAAGGAGGGGTCCCCAATTCTTGTGAACTTGAGGAAGTAATTTAGGGCTCAAGAAGGTGGCACCATTAGCTCCGTCTATAAATGGATACTCCTTGTGAGGTGCCAAGAACCAAATTTCTTGGGTGAAATAGACCAATGCCTTAATCCATTAGGACTAGAGTAAAAAATAGGGCTTATGGAGTCAAAATGTTGATTGCAATATTCTTCAAAAGATCTCAATGAAGCTCAAAGAACTAAAATAATAGGAAGGAAAAACTCCGAAAAAGGAAAAAACAAATCAAAATCTACACTATTGTAGTACATGGTGGGTTCTTTGGGCCCTTCCTTTTACTGGTGAATAATTTGAGGTGCTTTCCATTGACAAGGTAATCCAACAACCACTATAACATCCCCAATTTTAGTCCCCACAAATTGTAATATAATTATATAAATGTGAATTAGGTTGGTGAGCCGATATGATTGGGGCAAAGAGCCCATAGTGGTTAATATGGTCTGGGGCCAAATTGTATATTGTGAACACTGAAATGATTAATAAAATAATAATCGTTGGATTCGATACAAGAGGGATGAAAATGATGGGGGGGGGGCTATGATTTCACAAGAGAGAGGGGTCCAAGGGGGATTTATTCATGGGTATTAATCCAAACCATTTCCCTGAATTATTATCATTGTGTATAACCTTCTATTTGTTGTTGAATGTTCTCAAAGACAATCATTAAACACATGTAAGAGAGTGGGTGTGAGGAGTCACATCCCATAGTTATTAGGAGTATGGGGCTAGAGTACAATCATCTTCGGGAAGAGTGTAATTCAAGAAAGCAAGGGAAAGGGAATATGTTGTTTTATTATGATTATTCCACTAAGTAAATGAATATTTGAATGTTGTATGTTTCTTGTGTGCTTACTGGATGAATTCACGTTTTTATTTGTGTTGTTAGATGCATGCGTAAATCAACATGTTGTTTGATGTAATTTCTTTATAGGTGTAAAATACCCTCCGGAAAATTGAACATCAATAAATAAACGAATACAACCATGTAAAGCACTTGTTTAGGTGCTCATAGGCTAACTTAAAATTTTCAAGTAACTAAGTTTGACATCAACATTCATTAGTTAGTTTAATATTCCGTACTCAATTTAAAATTTCAACTTATCAAGATCTTCTTGAATAATCCATACTAAATTCAAGGAAAATTTAGTGACGCAATAGTGTAAAAGTATAGGCGACTAACTACCTTATTTATGTCTTGCGAAAATTGCACACTAATATTGTTTATGTCAATTATGCTTGTCGTGCATTTAACGCAAACCAAAAGGTCATGTCACTCTACTTTACTTGAATATATGTGAGGTTCTATATATATACATTAATTCTTTCACTTTGTTATTCATTAATACAATTAATATAATCATCGTAATCGCAAGTATACACACACACATTTAAAATGCAAGGACCCTCTTAATCTAATTATAATCGAGTGAGAAAAAACAATACATTCATTACGATAATCAAAAACTTACAATCCATGCCACTAATTTCAACATCATAAATGGTTGAATAAATTCATATAATACTTACAAAAAAATTACAAGAACATTTATCAAGAACTTCCTAAATGTATCACACTAATCCAATAAGTCTATCTATTAAAACAAGAAGTAAAAATAAGTATCTAATTAAAAATGTAAGCATCTGCCTACTTTGCTTAAAGTTGCGCAAGTAGTGCAATACATTATTACAAGTGTAATGTCATTATAATATCTCTTTTATTATATTATTTATCTTTATGACAAAACTATAACTTAAGTCTTAATTATTTCTTATATTATATAATATCGTTATTACATGATATTATGTCTTTTATGGTGTTCATTTTATTTTATAATTTATTATTATTGTAAACTTTACAATTATAATAGACACGATGCTCGCGCTTGAATTTACATTTCCTGTTGTTCGTAGTTGAATATGGAGATTTATCCTTGCGTTCGTGTGTGAATCCCAAAGGAATGTGATGATATATTTTAAAATAAATTTCATGAAACAGGGCCGCCTAGATAAATAATTTATAGAAGCCATTTGTTCGTTCTGCCATGAAAATCGCAGAGCCTTCGATTCCCAAGCTTCCACTGCCATTCAATTTTAGAAAATGTGAACTACAAAGAAATATCTAAGACAACTACTCATGAAGCGAATAATGGATATTTTGCTTTTTGCAACTTCTCTTTGTATGGTAATGATTATGACTATGCATTTCTAATTTTTAATTGGAGATTATTTATCCTCAACACATGTCACATTTCCTTCAAATTTTACATGTTTTAATTTTTTTTAATTAAATAAATTTTGAATTTTTCCTCACCTCTATAATTAGTTTCTAGATTTTCTCCTAGTTGTTCCTTAATTCCCCCAATTTCTCCTTTAATGTGTATCCTAACTAATTTACAGTTGGAGTTTGATTAGAACTCTTCTCTTAGTTAGGATTTAGATTCTAGTTTACTTCGGATTCTAACTCTATGTTAACACTCCATTTCCTCATGAAAAAAAATTATTTTAATTAAAAATTATTTTTATTAATTTGATGCACACATTGTGCACATGGCTTAAATTTTATTCTCCCTTCCCTAGATTTTATTTAGTCTAATTTCCCTTAGGCCCATTATTATAATTTAATTAGGCATGAGCATTTAGACTTATATTTTATTATGTTCCTTTTCATAATTTAATATATAATTACATTTTATTTTCTACTTGGGTCGATTTCCTAGTTTACCTTCTTGGACATAGATAGCTTTGGAAACTAGAAGCAATGCGCTATCGCAAAAACCAAGTAGTATTACATATAAAATTTCTTCTCCTTTTTGAAGCTTGAAAATTGGGAACATATTTCATGGGAAATTAGCTTGCCCCAATAAAAAATGGCTTGCTCCTTGACTATGAAATACAAAATATAAAGAGCCATGTAGGAAATAGTTGTTGTGGACTCCTGTCCCGTTATTATTGTAAACAACTAGGCAATTTATTGGAATGGATTTCTAAATGAACTAACCTACAAGCTTGTGATATATTCATGAGCTACCATCGGGTCTTCCAGGAACTCAGGCAAGAGGTCCAACCCATTATTATTCTTTCTTAGGAATTTCTTGGAATCTTCTCCTTGGAATGTCAATATTGGCTTCGACAATGTTAACATATGGCGAAAGAATTGAGGTGACAAAGAAACAAAAGAGTGGTCTCGCAGTGGAATAATTCTTTGGCCTGAAATAAATTTATTGGTGCACCAAGAGACCAACTCCTTACAGTCAAAAACTTCAGGGACACATCCTACATGAGCAATCCTAGAGGTCCAAATTATTGTGTTCTTGGCGACAAAGGATGAGTAATAAGAATATGCCCCAGACCACTGGAAGTTCTGGCCCTCGCACTCGAAGATGTTCACTGTATCTCCACAGAACTGTTGTCGAGATGATGCCATAGGTTTATGAGAACATTCATTTTCTCCAGATGATGGTTGAAATGAATAGTTGGAGACGATAATACAACCCTACGCAAATGTTGGCTCAATGCTTATGAATGGGAAAGATCCTCGATCCTTTCACTCATTAATGAAAATATCTATGGGTGTTGCATGATAAGATGTTAGCAGTAAAGCTTACTTATTGCATATTTAGAAGTGTGAAGGTGGAGGGTACAATGAAGAGAAATTAAGGATTGGAGGTTTCGTGAACGTGCCAACCCGACGACCTGTGAATGACAATCCATGATTTTTAAATCAACACTCAGAAGGGATAATATAACCCTCCACAAATATTGGTTTAATGTGTATTAATAGAAGATCTCCTCGAGCCTTTCGTCATTAATGAAAATATATACGGTTCCTGCACGATGAGATGTTAGAATTAAATATTACTAATTACATATCTAGAAACAAGACACACACACACACATATATAAACATTTTTTTATTATAGACAAGTGCGAAGGTGATGAATATGGGGAAGACAAAGCAAGGAATGGCAAGGTATGAAAAGTGGTCAGACGAGATTCAAAATAGGGTTACGGGGTATACTCAGGAGAGGTGAGTGTCCGATGGTCAAATTTTATGTCTAGGATTTTTTTACTACAAAACATGTAAAACAAAAGAGAGCATGACGGGGCATGATAGGTGCTTGAAATTCTCTAATACCATCACATTATTTCTTGATAAAATCATGATTTTATACAATATTTTGGCGTTGCATAAAAAATAATATATTTTCTACGGACATACTGGAAATATATAATATCCTATTTTAGTACGCAAACAATAGTAAATTTTATCATCCATATGGATCTGCTAATTATAGAATATGAATTCATTCGAAAACTTAAATAACTAAAATATAAAATATTGTGACCAGAAGATTGTTAATATATGATGATGATCTTCAACTTGGAAACACAAACTTCGCAATGTCCTTCCTTTTTTCCTGGTAATCCATTCACTTCATCGGTACCTCTCAACCAACGCTAGGGGTACTCTTCTTCCCCTTATACCCCTATCCATAACGGGGTCACACACAACATTTCAGATCACTATTTAGCTCAAGGTTTCCCTCGCAAGGAGAGGCTTCCACCTCTTTGCAAATTTTGCAACTCAATTCACACAAGTAAACTAGTCATATAAAAATTCAACAACATTTCAGTGATCCAACCGTAGGGTGCCTTCTTCCTTCCTCTTCCTTCTTTTTATAAGAAAATTTTTCTTGACACTTATCAATTCATGCACAATTAAATATTTTTTAATAATTAATTTGGAGATTATTCACCCTCAACACATGTTGGAGAAGACCATACAAGCAAAGGTTGCAACAGACAAGTAGAAATTACAGCATTGGCTGCATGAGTCGAATTCAGTGAAGTACATAAGAGATTGAATTTAATTATAAATTAAGGGTGGTTGGGTGGTGCAAGGGCAGGTTGGAGCCTGCAAGGGAGTTGGTGCTTCCTTGTTAGTTGTAGCTAACTAAACTAGGGGTCGTAGTCTCCTACTAGTTGATGCTGGTGAACAAAGGGAGTCGGTGTTTCCTTATCAGGTGGCTGACTAAACAGGGGGTTGAAGCCTCCTACCAGTTGTTGCTAGTGAATGAGGGTGTGGGTGCATCCTTCCAGTTGTAGCTAGTAAATGGGGTGTGGAAACATCCTTTCAGTTGTAGCTAAAGAAACTTGGGGAATGTCTCTCAATCAAGTTGTAGCTTGAAAACAGTTTTGTAAAAGAACTATTTATTAATGAAAAAAGAGTTGGTGGTTTTCCCTGTTGGGTTCTATGATAAAATCTTGTGTTCATAAGGGTTTGTTGTTCATCATATATTGTTTAATTGAATAATTAATATGTGTGCTTAATATGGATGAATTATACATGAAATCCATAACTGAAATCATCATCATAATACATGCGTAATAAAAACAAGTACTCATCAAAATCAATAGTTCACTCCCTAACTCAATCCAGAGTCCAAGGAATTATGTCGATGCCATCAACATCCTCTTCGTTTCATGTTTCCTGGAGACTTGGGAAACCTCATCATAATACATGTCAATGCTATACATCAATATAAATAACATATCAGATTTTAATACTAAATTATAGCATAAATTTTAACTCATAAACCAAATCAAATAATCATAAGGTACCATGTTTATCCAGATCACTTGCATGCAAGTGTCCTCAAAGAATAATCAATGTTATGAAAGTGTGGTCAGTGAAATTTGGATGTTACAATGGGCCTGCTGCCTCTTGGTTTTCTTTTATATGTAAGGGGAATTTTTAAATTCGTTTTTAGAAGTTAAGTCATTTTTGGCAGTGACGAGACTCAACTTAGAGGTTGGGTACGTTACATATTCTAGCGTGGTGCTTGAATCGTCATGTGCAGTGAGAATAGTTGTTGTGCACAATACAAATCCGATTGCATGTGTGCTGTGAATATTTTCCATGCAAAGTATACAGGATTTTGTGTGTGCAGTTTGTCTCAGCGAGGAGGTGAACTTCATGATCATTTGGAATGTCATAGACATATTTATTTAGAAGGTATCACAAAATAATTAAATATGGGTATAATTTGTAGTCGATAAGCTACATGAATTTAGTTAACTAAAAATTTTCAATTTATGTGTATTTTATGCAATCAATGTCTCCTGTTAAGTTGGGGGACATCACAAAATGGTATTAGAGATTTTGGCTCAACAACATACTTGTACGAGCCAGAGATCAACATGAATTTGGTAAAAAATTTCAGACCAATGTTTGAGTTGTGCCAAATTTGGGGGAAAAAGTAAAATCGAAGTGAAAATTCCAAATTTCTAAGCAAATTCAAGTCAAAATTGCACTCATAATGGTTTTAATGGAGGGGTTGTCATTTTGACTTCCACGTGACTGAATTTGTCTTAAACAAGTGAGTCAGGAATTTCCATTATGGTCGCGAGTCAGAATTATCGAATGCTAAGAGAAGAAAGGATTTGCGTGCACTAAGTAGTGGTAATGCGCATAAATAATGGTGCATGGGTTTGCACACTAAATTTTGGCGTTGTGCAGTGTAGAGATGGTAATGCACAAACAATGATGGTGTGTGGGTGTGCGCACTAAAATTTGGCATTGCACGAAGCAGAGCTTGTTGGTGCTTGCGTATTTTTGGTGTGCAGTGCATGCACATTGAATATTCGTGTTGTGCAGAGTGGAATTATGGTGCACACATAATATTGGTGCATGACATAAAAAGTTGTGCTCATTGAATATGGGTGCGCGGTATAAAAGTTGCACGCATTGAACTTTAGTGTGCTATATAGAAATTCACGTGCACTACATATTGGTGTGCGATATAAAAAGTTGTGCATGCTAAATATTGGTGCACGATATAAAAAGTTATGTGCACTAAATATTGGTGCGGGACATACAATTCATGCGCACTGAATATTGGCGCGTGATATAAAAAGTCGTGCGCATGGATATTGGCATGCAACATACAATTTATGTGCACTGAATATTGGTGTGTGATATAGAAAGTTTCACGCACTGGATATTGGAGTGTGGCATAAAATTTATGTGCACTGAATATCGGTGTGCGAGGCGTGCACTATATTGGCATTGCACATTGTCGATTTGGTGTGTGATGAATATTAATGCATAATACAGAATTGATGCACGTGTGAGATTTGAAAGAAAACAAAAAATGAAAAAAAGAGAGAAAGAAAAGGAGAGAAAAGAGGAGGAAAAGAGAAGGATAAATAACCCTTTTTACTAAAAAAAAAAACAACTCTGGAGCCCAAAACTTGTTTTGGGCATAACAAAAGCAGTTTAACTTGATTTTGGATGAAATTTTAGGTGTTCTGCAGTGACCAGGGATACAATAATTCTAGTGAGCGCCATCAACTAATTTTGCTTCTGATTTCTAAAAAATGCGAAATAATGACTTTCAAAGGTGTGGGTCGTGCTCAGTAACAGGGGCCCAGATAAGGGTGAAAATTGTATAGACAACTCAAAATTTTAGCATGAAGATTCCTTTTGTCCTCCTAGAAAAATTCAAAGGGTGTTAGTGTGGAGATACCGCAATAGGGAAAAACCATTATTTCTAAGCGTGTTATGGGGATTTTGAAAACTTAGATGAATAAAAGGGTCCCCATATGGAAAATATGGAAAATTTTATTTAATGGACATTTTTTATACTCATCAAGTCAGACACCTTTTTTTTTAGTGAAGTTTTTCTAGAAGTGAATATTTTGGGAGATAGCTAGTTTGGCTAAAAAATTTGTCTGGGAAAATGAGTGAAAAAGGACAAAGTTATATTTTCCAGATTGTTGCATTTTTTTACTGGAGCATCAGATTGAAAATTTGAGAATTTTTATGAATTTCATGTCATCATTTTTATCCATGTATGATACAAAATTTTCCTTAGTTCCTAACAAATTTACCTAAGAAAAAGGGCAATTGGACTCTATGAGCCATACAATTTCCCAATGTGAAAGTTTTTCAAAACAAGTCAATTTTGGGAAAATATTTTCAGATGTTAGAAGTACATGCCAAAGGTGAGCATTGGTTCAAAGTAATATTATTAATTCCTATTAAGTGCAACCCCTTGGCAATAAAATAGGTTGAGCTTAATAACGGATAATTGTTAATAAGTAGAAAATAACTCAAGGAGAAAGTGTTGTGTGAAGGGACTACTAGCAAGAAGATAAGATTCCACAATGAGGATTGTGTGGGTTTTTTATAGATTAATCCCAGGGTCCACTGGACAAGGAAAAAGGTCAAATCTTGTGCAGTTGGATGAATCATCAAGGAGTTGTAGAGGGAAGTGCAGGGATACAAATAAGGTATTGAAAGGTTGACAAAGGACTTAGTAATAGGAGAGAAAGATTAATATTCAGATGTTATAGAGTATGAATGGATTGCAAAGGAAAATCAATAGATATTCTCACATGAACATGAAGCTAGTGGGTGAAGAATGTCATTTGCATGCATAGGGAATTAAGGAGGACTCCATAGCCTTGAAGGTAGAGATGTGGTGAAGGAGGAAAATTTGGAAGAAAAAAAAAAGATCTCGTGAGGTGAGGTGTGACTCATATAGTGGATGAGCAATCTATATGTGAAATCATAGGAATACAAGAACAAGGAATGGTTTTTCTCTGTAATATCTACTTGTGTTTAAAAGTACCCAAAGCAATAAATCCACTTATGTTGTGAGAGTGCACAATGAAAGCTAGGTACATGTGAAAGGAAGGATGGAAAAATGAAAGTTCAATTTCACTTCTATGAAAGGAAGGATGGAAAAATGAAAGTTCAATTTCACTTCTAAGTATCAAAGGAAAAAATATAACATCCCATTGGAAGAAGTTTCGTCTCAAGTAGATGAATATGGCTTCATATGAAAATTTCTACATTGCTAAAAGATCAAGCCGGTTAGAAAATATTGTGGCATTAGAAGGTGGAATGATAGAAAATTACATATTTCCAATGCGCAGGAAGAATTCTAGCAGGATAAAGTTAGGGCATGCTTTCCTAAGTGGGAGAAGTTACCAACAACACATACTAGCTAGAAATGCTTAATAGTCAAGTTGGCATTGGCTAGAATATTCTTAGGAAGAAGAATAAGTGGTGCACAGATGAGAAGAATGGAAGTGAAGAGAAAAAAGAGTCTACAAGAATTCAAGGACAACCATCTACAACAAAAAAATAAATAAATAAAGTTGAAATAATTATGCATTGGAGTGCATAAAGGAAGTAATTCAATGATGCATATAAGAATAATAGAATGCATATACTTAGAGTGGGCATGATAAGATTTAATGCTTAGTGCATATTGATGTGTGTTTTTGCATATGCACATATCCGAACATGCTTGTGGCATGCTTGTAGACTGAGAATAGTTTGCTGATATATATATATATATATATATATA
>CBVK0100240173.1:0-13631 GCA_900067695.1 Picea abies | reverse complement strand
CGGTTCCACTCTCTCAGTTGACGGACGGTCAATTTCGCCCGTCAACACGGACACATATAAAGAGTTCAAACCTTTATGTCAACTTTGCATGTCATCAACCCCAATGATCAACAAAGAATATTAAGGCACAAATTAAAAGTGTTGTTCAGTCTGCAAAGTAGCTTGCATTCTTAACAATATGACTTACAAAAGAAAGAAATGATAAACCTTCAAAATCATAAATAAATACTCAATGAGACAAAATTAGAATGCCAGACAAATCGTTGGTACCAGAGTATTGGCTTAAGATTGAAAATTACCTTCTATGTGGCTTGGCCAGTGGTGATACGTCAAGAGGATAATCTGTTACAAAAGTTGGTTGTAGCAATGTTTTCTCCATTGCAATTTCAAAAACATGATTTGCACCAGGGTAAAAACAAATTTAAGCAGTGATGAAATGAAAATGCACTATTGTTAACATTTTTGGTGGAAAGGGCCTAAACCATGGAAGATAGAATATTACCATAAAATTATGGAAATTAAAATATTATATGCTTTGGACCATGGAGGATAGATTGTTTGTCATAAAATTCTGGGAGTTAGTATATTATATGCTCAAGAAAGACATAATTGAGGATAAAATATTGTAGTGATTATGGCAGAGTAAAACTTGAAATTGAGGTGGTCAAATTCAAGTTGAACTTTGTAGCAAAGAATTTCTATTATCTGGAATATCATTTGATTGTTTGTAATATCATAATAAGGCTCAATTCAACTCCCTCCTAAGTTGCCAGTATTAATTAAGTATTATCCAAACCTTTAGTTGAGAAATTGGGATGCATACACGAAGGGTTAAGTTCATATGTGAAGTGCATGCACCACATTGGAATGTGAAGCATCAAATATTATAAGTTTGATGTTTAATTTATTATTAAACAATGTGAATAAATTATAGTGGGATGCAATTATATTATACGGATGTACATATATTATTCTGGATAAAAAAGATATCATAGAAAGTGTGAATAAATTATAGTGGGATGCAATTATATTACACGGATGCACATATATTATTCTGAATAAAAAAGATATCATATAAAGTGAAGTTGATAAAAGTATTATTACATAAAGAATTCATAAGAGGATTTTTCAAGGGGAAGGAATTAAAAAGGAAAAAAACAATTTTAAAGCCAGGTTTCAATCAAAGTAAAGTAGAGGCAATGGTTTTAAGTAATAAATATTTTGATTAATTAGTGAAAGTGAAGTTAAAATATGAAAAGTGGAGAACAAAGGTAAACCAATAAAGGAATTTATTACCAAGTCCAAAGTTATCTGTGATGAATTGTGCATATGTTACCAAAAGGTATATTATTTTCTTAGAAATGGAAAAGAGAAATATCATAAATGAAATGCTCAATAATGGAATCAAAATATTCACTGAGATATCAAATTATTAAAATTTAATTTAAAATTTTAAAGAAAAATTACCTAAGAGAATATTGTACATAGTTTGAGAAAAATTATGCAATCATTGTTAGAAATTACTTCTAAAATATTTGAGTAATTTAAAGGGAAATTAGAAGAACGTAAAAACGAACTGCGAAAAGAACTCTAAAATAAATGAGATTCTCAAATAAATAATTTATGGGAAGAAAATCAATGTCTAGCCAATAAAGTCATTGAGTTAACACAATAAGTGGCAAATCACAAGGAGGATAATGATGCCCTAGTTGTAAATGTGTTGAACCTGCACATAATAGATCTAGCTAGCAAATGACATGCACAATTTGCAGAGAAAATATGATAAAAGTGAAGCAGGAAAGAAAGAATGGAAGAATTATCATTAACCAAATGAATGAATGATAATTTACGCATGATATACTATGTATAACTCATCTAATGCGCACTAGAGAATAATTCAATGCATCATAGTGGTGATCTAGAGAGATCTGGACACACACCAACAGTTACGGGAGTAAACTTCCACCTAGTCTAGTCTCTCGGGTAGTTACGGGAGTGAATTGCCACCTAATATAAGTTAACTAGTCTCTCAGTATTCAATTAACTCACTGAAAAAAAAGTGAAGTGGGGACGAGATCAGGGAATCATGAGTAATGCGTTAATTTGGTGATGATCCAAAGGACAATGTGCATTAGATGGTGACGATCCCAATGTTGCATGGTGATAATCCCAATGTGGCATTTAGACTCCACTCAACTGATCAAATTGAAGTGTGAATTGAAGATAATATTCTCCTAGAGAAATATTCTCCCTAAACTATACGAGACTGAATAATTATTAATAAACATAGGGAAAACCTTAGGAAAAATAAATCCTAGGTGTGTGTGAATTATCTCCAACACTAGTGACATAAATTAAAGAACTTGAAAATGATAAAAAATACCTTCAATATGAAGTGTATACCCTAAAATTTAAATTAGAAGCATAGGATGAGAAGAAAAAATAGCTCAAAACACAACTATGAGCACCAAAGAAAACAAATTGTCACTTGCAAGTGAATGATCTAGCATCAATTCAACAAAATGTTGTAATTCAATGTGATCGAGAATCACAAGAAAAGCAGGATGTCAAGAAAAAATTGGCAAAATCTTTTTAGATAAAGACAAAGACATTAATAATTTGAAGAATCATAGTCAAACCCCACTTAAAAAAGAAAAAAAAACTAAAATGTAAGGATATATCAATCCTAAAGGTAGACTAGGAAACATCCATGGATGTGAATGAATCAAGGAATTTTTTACAAGTTTAGACTACAAACAAAGAGACCTTAACTAATCCAATTGAATCGATAAAGTTTTTTGAAAATGCAGATAAAGAGACCTCAACGGAATTGATTGAGACTAAAAATCAAAGTGTTATTATTGCCAAAGCTATATCAGTGAAAGAGCATCTAGGAAATGAGTTCAAAAAATAATTCAATGACAAGTCAACATCTACAAATTCAATGATGATTGACATTCCATCAATCATCATTGATTAAAATGTCCACACACTAATGAATATAAAAATAGCACATATTAAAATGCTGACACAAATAAATCATGACAATATTAAGAAGCATCAACATATCAAAGAACCATATCGACACCCAATTCACAAAAGTCGTAGCACATAAGAATCAACGTACCAATATCCAAAGATACCCAACCAGAGTCAATGTTGTACTTACATCTTAGATCATTAGAAGATCAATGCAACTAGAAGTCCACAACAAAGAATATATAATCCAAAATTTCATCATCAAAGAGTTCTAGAAAGAATCCACCTAGGATGGATTTTCGATGTGACAATATTGTTCAAGACTTCAAATTCATATTAATTTGTGTCCTCAACCTTATCAAATAGGAAAAAATTACAAGAAGATGGTTCGTTATATTAAAATAAGTTTTATTTTTTCATGCTTTGAGGACAAAACATTTTTAAGTGGGGAAGGCTTAAAATATACCTAGGGTCTACTAGATCTATTATCATAATGTAATAAATAACTATCATGTAATAGTAGTCATAGGATGGTTATCATGTAATGTAATCATTAATGTGTAACAATGATAAGTCACACCCTTTGACAAGGGCATGAATTATCACCCCTTATGTGTATTTATATACAAGCCCATTGTGTCTCAACATAAGTATCAATGAATATTAATAATTTTATTTTACTCTTTGAGAATTATATGGACTCATACTAATTATAATGGATGCTCACATGAAGTGACTAGTGAGTTTACTAGGCCACTCACATAGATGCAGATGAACATGATAAGAAACATAATTCATCCGCTTAACTAGGAAGGACCACAATAGTGAAGGAACCACACTTGGAAATACAGCATGTGGGGTAGGAGTATGACCACCAAAATTTGAACCTAAGTCATTGTCATGATGACCACTCCAACTTGTCACTAGATTACATCTAAGGGAACACAATTTAAGGTTTGGCCCAAAAACAAGGTCATGTTTGTCCAACCTACAAAGAATATTTCCCAAGAATCCTAGATCCAATAGTTCAATTATATACACCTTGCATAATGGTCCCATATGCGCAATTAGAAGTCCCCCTACATTCTTGTTGAATCAAACCTTAGTGAGATTTGATATTAGATGGACAAGAAGAAAGTCTGCATGCTTTCTCATTGAACTATTAGCTCATGTGTGTGTGTGTGTGTGTGTAGAGAGAGAGAGAGAGAGAGAGAGATGAAAAATAATATATATGAAACAATATAATATACAATACAACATGAATGTTTTTGCTTATCAAAATCAAGAATCAAATATAAACAAAATTTAATGAAAAAATTGATTAGAGAATATCAACCTTCTAAGATTTTATTTATGTGGTTGAACATTTCAATTATGGTTTCTAGATTTTTTTACTTGTGTAGATCAAAATATCTTGGAGAGATCATATAGACAAGCATTTGTGTTTGATTTCTAACGCATTCCTAAGTTAGCCAACTTAGGAAGAAATATTTTACACTTTCTATGGATTGCATTTTGCAAATTGCATGGTTTTCTTTTTCTAGGAGTTTTTAGGTTGTGTACGTCATCATGTTTCATTGTGTAGGTTGTGCAAGTTTGTTCAATTTTGTAATGTTTCTTTTTCTTTTTCATCAGACCACATTTGCTCAATGATTCTGGTTTTCTGAGTAAGTATTGATTTCCTCTTTGTAGCAAAGAAGTTTCTTCTTACATTTTATGTCATAATCCTTCATAATAATGATATAGAAAAAAAAACACCCAAAGATCCTTCTTATGACTTCTTAATTTTGTTTTCAAACCACCCTATGCTTAGAAGATTGAATGGACGCTTTATTTAATCTTAGTTTGAAAATTTTATGGTTGTTACTAATAATATGAATTAAAATTATAACCACAATAGCATTTAAAGGATATTTAAATGATGTTGCATATGGCCAAGGAGAATAATAAGGTAGAACAAAATCCAATATACGGATATCACCATATTATTAAAACTTGTTATTATATCACATGGATAATTATGACAAGCCAAAGAGGACAACAAGGAATGACATCAAAACCATCAATGACATTAGTATGGGAGTGATGGGGGATATCAACATAACAATCTAAAGACTTGTATACCAAAGCCAATGATTTGGATTAGTAAAGGTTTTATTGTGGATCATCCATTTTTTACCTATGATCTTTTATAATAAAAATGTACCAAGATGTTACCAAGGTAATATGGAAAGACATCATGTTGACCCACTTTTTACATATATAAGTTGATCCCAAAACATTGGTTAATGAGAGGGATTGAAAATTAAAAATGAATAATAATATTTATGAGGCATGTTACCCCCTAGCCTAGGGGAAACTAAGGAGATGATGTCTTGAGGCTCACAGGTAGAAGACATGGAGTGATGAGAGCCAGATAACTAGGTGAGCCCACATTGAGCAGACAAAGCCCCTCCTCTCCACCACACATCACCATTCATCGTCAACAGGATAGCAACATCCACCACACCAGCTTGGCCCATAAAGGACAACAAGTCTTGCTTCATGAGGTAACAAGTCCAGTCTCGTGGTAAGTGTCACTTCAATAATTGAAGCATTTTAGCATGTTGCAAAGGGTCCTTTCTTGATTATGGAATGTTATCTTGGAAATTATACTTTTTTTCCTTATTTCACCTAGTAAGTGGGTCACCCAAGGGAAAAGGGTTACCACTGGGGGGTCCCCTTGAAGGGTCATTGTATCATTCCCTCCCATACTTAACCACTTTCCACACCTCTTCCCCTATGTTTCCTTCTCACCTTCTAATTTTGTGGGTTCATTGACCCTAAGAAGGGCTTGTACCTCATTTCATGGGAAGAAGGGGCTAAAGGCCCAGAGGTGTTGTAGCTAGCACTGTAAAAATCAAAAGGAATAATATATCCTTCTAGATGCTCTCCCTAAGGTCCCGAGAGCAGTGAAACACTTCTCCATAAAAAATGAACGACCTTTAAAAGAAAACAAATAAAAATGTCTCGCTTGATGGGGGAATGCATTGCAGTGTCTTTTATTTTCCAGTGCATGTGGCACTCAATGTGTTCGAACTTCAAGTGGAATTGTGATGCTCTTTTACTTTCCATTGCAAATAACACTCAATGTTGAGACCATAAAAAATGAAATATAAATAAAGGGCTTGGAAAAATGTTGCATTGCAAACGAAGGGACGCAACACACCCTCCACAAAGGCACCCATAAATGAGACAACATGAGCCCATTATATGTTAGGAACCCCATGCCCAAAAGTCCTACCCCCATCCACATCATATTCACTACATGAACTAGAAAGAGTCTTCTTGGGAAACACTCCTTGACTTGGGGATTGGTCTACCCAATAGGGAACCGTGACAACCCTCCCATATCTAAATTTGGCAAAGTTTATAAAGTCTTTGAGAATTTGTTTATTTTGAAAAGGGCGGATTTAATGCACATGTTTGGATGGTTCTTTTCTTAAATGTGGCTTACTTGGCATGATACATGTGACTTGTGGACTCTTGGAGGGAATATTTTCTTGTCTTTTCATGACCTTGCCCAGTGGAAGACACTCATGAAGGGATTGAAGCAATTTGGACCTTCATAGGGGCTTGAAAGCCCATAGGATGGATGATGCACCGCAGTCATTAGATGCTTAAGATGATGAATGTTGCACATTGAGAGACATCCCTAGCACATGATGAAGACCTGGAACCATTAAGAAAGGGTGACGTCACCTTCTTATGCCCTAACGTCCCTCTTAGAGAGCTTGACGTCACACATTTGGGAGGAAGTTTGGCCATTTTAGTGCACTTGGTGGTGGTGTGGGCTTGAAGCCCCACATTCTTGCTTGATATGGGGATGATGTGGCACCATCCTAGCATGATGTCTTGGCCTTGGAAGGATTATATTCACATGTGCCATCTTGGAGGAGAGTTTTATGGGCTAATGCCCCATCATTTAACTATTAACCCTAGGAGAAGTATAAGAGGATACACCCTCCATCAATGAATTTTCTTCTATTGTCTTTGAAAGTGCTCAAGGATTACTACAAGGAGTAAGAGGGTTTACACCCTTGTAGGAAGACCTTTCTAGGGTTTATCTTCTCTAGGAATTAAGAGGGTTTACATCCATAGAATATTATCAAACCCTAGTTAAACTTGGATTTCTAAGCTAGATGATTTGGAGATTTTGTGTCTTCTTTGGCTTTATAAGGGTTTAATTTTCAAAGAAACATTTTATTCTCCTTGTTTCCTAGGTTGTTGTATAAGAAAGAGACTCCATTAACCCAATATATAATGTTGATATTATGGTAGTTGCGGGAGGTATTAACCTCCATATGTAACCTTTGACTAGAATAGAATATTTCAGAAGCAAGAGAAACCCTAAACAGATGTGTGAAAACCCTAGAAGACATGTCGACTCAACAGGTAATATAATATTAATATATTATCCTCCAGGAAGACAAGTCATCCTAGACAGGTGATAGAACCACTATAAATAGAGGATGTCTTGGCTCATTTGTTCACTCACTCACACACTCTCAGTCACCCAGAAACAGTGCACAAGTTTGGAAGAGGAGAAACAACCACTGTAGTTGTACAATTTTCTCTTGTTTAGGATTTCTGGTACTTTCTCTTGTGTGCTACCCTTAGATAAGGTGCGCTCTCTTGGTTATCTTTTGGTTATGGTGTGGCTTCCTGGATTCATTCTTTCTGTCAAAGGTTAAGGTGCTCGAGGGTGGCTTTATGCCTATGGATGGGTGAAAATGGTGTAGCATTGTCTATGGTGAAACAAGCACATCTACATTATTCTAAAAAAGATAAAAAAAATAAAGTGGATAGTGTCCTCATGGAAACTATTAGTGAGATTTAGTTAAATCATAGGGTTCATTCTATCATATTCTAACCATTTGGAAAAAATATCTTCACAAGTGTGTAAATAAGGGAATCAATGTTGGTCCATCGACATGCTCAACCTATCCTTCATCTCCATTTACCGGTCTCTAAATATGTCGACCTCAGAGACTAGATGTTGTAGGACCCATGTTGTCCCTATTGACCCATCAACAAATCCTTTAACCTTTCCCTTATTGAGCCTATGAATCTCTCAAAAATTAGCTTCAAACTCACCATCTAACTCCCTGAAACGTCATGCTATGTTGCGCAAGTCAACGAAGTCATCCAGGGAGCCGAATTATATGAACTTAATATCTATCATTTTCTAAATAATTTGGTCCCAATTGTTTAGACACTCCTCCCATATTTATTTCATTTTTAACTATGGTTTTTTGACCAATTGTACCCAATACTCTGTGGCTACTCTAAATCTAGCTAAACTCTCCTTTGCAAGCATCCTAATTCCATGTTCTTCTTCACCTCTACCTTTCTAGATCTCTCTGATATATTGAATTTGTTATGATACTTGATGAGCTTTCTCATACCATATTTTCATCTCCTTGTATGCCACGAGGCACAACAAGTTTTCTTCTTGAAATCCAAAAATCTTGGTCATAAAGACCTCCCTATCTGACTTGAACTGGATATAAATTTATGTGAATTGAATCTTCATGAACCTTACTGCTTGGGTGGCATCTTGATTGTATTCCAACTGATGCCTAAGGTGTTCCAATTCTTCTCTCATAAATTTAGCTTCTCATTCATCTTCTTTTTATTTGTCTATGGTGGCACTGGATATAGCTATTCCTTCTCCTAGCAACTCACTTACCCTATACTATCTTGCATCCAATAGGGTTTCCTTTGTGGTGATCATCACAATGTTGTTCAAGGTGATTCTTCTATTTTTCCCTATCCTCCTGACAACCACTTGTATATTTTGGTCATAAGAAATGGCCTGGACATCGACCACTTCATCTACAGGCTCTGGGATTGGTTGGTTCCCCCATGTGAGGAAATTTCCTAATTTTCTTGGTGTGTGAAAGTGTTCAAGCACCATTTCCTTTCCTTTGTCATATTCAAGATTCTCATGACTGGTCCTTGTACCTAGTTCTTGAGTCATTTGAGGCCTCTAAGAAACTTTTGTTAACCCTGCCTTTGTCCCAATATGTGGATCTATGATTTTCTCTATACTTGGGGAATTTCCCATCATCCTTGTCACCATGTCTTCAGATAAGGATGCTAATCCTGAGAGTGTAGAGTGTGTTGGAGGTCTCTTTGAGGTTTCCTTAGGTTCCCTGTTACCTTCCAATTCTTCATCTTCTTCTCCCTTCCTGTAGTTACCTCTAAATGATTCTTCAATACCTCGAATGTATTTCTCTTTCAATAGTCGAGGGGTTTGGTATAGAGTGGTATGATCATGTTCAATTGCACTCGGGTTCACTACTATATCCAAAGGCTCTGGAACCTGAGATACTTCTGTGCTTAGTACCTCTATTATTTCTTCATTTGTAACAGGAACTGCAGTATATATTTCTTCCACATATATGTCATATACCATGATTAGGTCAACGATGCCAGGAGCTACTTGCCATAGGATTGAAGGTGTCACTGATAATAAAGGGGATGTCCATGTTCCTAGTTCCCCTATGGAGATTGGATCTAAGGTATGTTTCTCATTGTCTTCTTATGTCGCAGTAGTTCTAGGGTATGCTAGCTCCACAATTCCTCCAAATGTGACCAAATTTATTTCCATGATTGTTCCTTATGGTATTATGATGGCTTCTCTATGCATCTACATTATCATTTAATATTCATCCAAGAGTCTTTGTGCCTCATACATGTCTATTACCTTCTCTACACCTTCCTGTCGAACTGATGCCATTGTTGCAGGCCCGAATGTCTGTTATAGAAAGTCCAATTATTCATCCCCAGGCAAGGCCATGAACCTGATCAGGTCTAGTTTTTCTTTCCTAAGAAATTTTTTTTCATAGCTCAAAGAATTCTCTATGAATATTTCATCCTCAAAGTCATCATGTGGGTAAGTCCAATGAGACACTACCTGATTAGTATGTTCTGCCACCAATTTTTTAGGGTCATGTCTCATGTACCTCTTGGTGATGAACCTGAATTCTATTTGACTTTGAGATTATTTTATGGCCTGTGTGGTATCCTTCATGACCTTCACGAAATGGTAACCTACATAGAACCCATAGAAAATGAATGTTGTTTTCTTGTATTTTACCATAGATGCATTGAAACCTTGTAGTATAGTCTGGTAGCAGATTTCCCCTAACACCAGTTTGTCAAGCACATGAGCTGACAATAGGTGTGGTTCTCCAAGGGCTCCAAAAATCCTGATGTATGTGTTCCTTTATTCCAAATACCAATTCCCAATTATGGATATTATCTTCCTTGTTTCTTCTCATAATCTTGGTCAATCCTGCTTAAAAATAAGAGAATACACTCGAGCTATGAAACCATTACAAACTAAATCCATTGATCATTTGTACCTGTTCTCCCATAATATGTCAAAGTAGACATGTACAAGAACTTTAGAGACATGCCAACTTAGGTTCATGCTAGGGAAAACATGTCTAGCGCATATTGCATATAGGAGACACTACGAGCAAAAGGCCCTCTAGCAGAGGTTATAACGAGGCTTTTAGTGTTAAAAAACTGACAAATATTGTCAAAAAAACTTTCGTGAAAACATATGTTTATTTGTAGTAGATGGTTTTATGGAGATTATAATGGAACTTCATTATAAATAAAAGAATATGGGTGGGAAGAGGTTGTAGTAGATGTTTTTCCATGCGATGTGCTTCACAAACCATATGCATCAATGTTCTTAAAACATTAACGCACCAGTGCCTACATTGCATAATAAGCACCAGGTGCTAGCAGGAAAACCCCCCATATGACTACACCAGGGTTCAGAATGTAGGCAGATCAATTAACCATCTAAAAGTTAACTACTTCTCTAACTACCCCAAACATACCAAAACTCATACAAGAAAATGAAAGTTGGGAGGGATCGGGTAACTATACCTCTATTCTGTGTCCAATGATGATCCCCTCATGCTTGAAAGCTTCACTGATTGCATGCCTCCTCCCAAGGCTGACCTACATTCAAAGACAAACAAACATAAAAACTACAAGCATGTTATTTCATATACAAATTAGGGTTAGATGTTAGAATGTCAAGACATAAACCATTAAAAGAATTCAATACACCATGATTTGAGATAGGAAAAGTAATTCTTTTATTAATAACTCAATGATTATACCTTTACAACCAAAGTCAACTACTGCTCCACGAACCTGGTGACCTAGTCTGGGATCCTCTTCACCAATCTCCAAGTGCACCTTTGTATGGCTTATCCTCTCAACCTTCTGATCTCTTCTTGGGAAGTGAATGGGTTCTGACGGAGGAAGAAGGGTTAATTGGGGAATGTTGAGGCAATTCTCACAAAAGGACTGCAATAACTTGGGCAAGGAGGGGAATTCTCACAAAAGGACTGCAATAACTTGGGCAAGGAGGGGATGTGAAATGTGCAAAGTTTCACTATTCTCATGTCTAGATGTGGATTGATACCCCAAAACCTCCTTTTATATGACAAAATGATGGTTATTCGATTGGGTGATAGGCTATAGGCAGTGGATTAGTTGGGAAACTACCAAATATCCCATAATCTCAATAAATTCCTTGCAACTTTTGCAAGTATAAACAGGTTGTAATGGTGCATCATGCATATGTATGTGGGTTGTAGTGGTGCAAAAATCATATGTGTGCGGGCATTATTGGTGTAGGGCGCGTACATCTTCAAAATTTGGGTTTTTTAGAAGAGCAACTCAATAGTGGCTTGGAAAAAAATGAAAGTAAGAGGGCCAAAGGCCAGGTATGTATGTGTAGAGAAATTTAGGGTTATAACATATGACCTCTAATGTGTGAGGTTAGAATATCATCTGATGGCTGAAATACATTACAAAATATTCACCAATGTACGAAACGAGTGAGCCCAGGACCAGAGTTCAGAAGGTGCCATCTACAAAATAACAATTGTCTCTCTGAGGCAGGCATACCCATGCTCGTGATGAAATAAATCATGGGTTCCAATCAAATACACTATAGATCAATGTCATATAACTATATAAAGTGTAGCTGCGAGAAATACACAATAAGTCTACATCTCAAAATAAAAGATATACAATTATAGTATCCATCTTCAAGAAGCCAATAATGCCTGATGGTTGGAGATGAGGTCTTCATAGCTCGAGAAACAACTTTAAGATATTCAAAACTTGGGTAGGAGTACAATGTGAGTGTATGAATTCACTACCCAGAGGTCTTCGATGACTCATCGGGAAAAGACAAGCATATCTCTATGATCAGGCAAAGAACTTCATTGATTTCGAACAAGGACTTGATTGGACTTTCAGGATGGTCGATTCATGAGGTCAAGAGACAAATTGCAGCAAGGCCGTCTCAGGTTGGGTGAAAATTACCTTGGATAAAAGCATGAAATATGAGTAGACTTAGGCAACATGACATTGACATAAGTTCATGATGCAGGAGGCAACAAACTCTCCATGTGTTTGGAAGAGTAACCAAACGAAGGAGGACACAACTCTATGTAGAGAAAACAAATTCCTAAGGTCATATTAGATCCTAATGCTTGACGAACAAACAAAAGGATGTGATTTGTCCAAGGCTAACTCATTGTGCTGCCAAAACAAGAATATATATTTCTTGTCCCCTCTTTTTGGGTTTTTTTTATTTTTTTTGTCTTTTTCAATTTTTTAAAGAGATTTGAAAAATAATAAAAGAATGCTATGTTAAAAAGGAGGAATGACTGTCGTAAGAAAACATACTAGTTCCAAGCGCAAGGAACACACTAATGATCAAAGCAAAGAGACATGTGCGGGAAAAGGACACTCAGGGAAAATTCCTTAATGGGTCAAGGTGTGAGGTCGCAGAGGCAAAGTGATATAAGGCTTTTGTATAAGGCATGCTTAAAAGGTTCAGTTGAGATAAACATGGAGCCGACATTAGGCCAAATATGTAGTGATGAAAATGTGATTAGAAAGACACAATGAAACCCCCTTCAATGTGTTTTTAATGAGCCCAGAGAAGGTAAGCTTGGTAGTGTTTTCATTTTTAGAGAGTCTGAAAAAATGTAAAAGAAGGCTCCAAGGAGTACCTTTTTTAGAGATAGTCTAGTCGGTTGGAAAAAGGGGTAAATTGGCACTAAAAAGACGTATATTCAAAACCATTTTAACGAGTGTGAAAAAGACAAGATCACTCGGTAATATTTTTAATTTTAAGGAGTCTAAAAAGAGCTTAATTGTGGACTCTCTATATTTTTTGGGATTTAGTCTCCTTATCTCGAAAAAGTATAAAAGTTACTAAGGAGAACTCTCCCAGTGAGACAAATCTCTCGAGGCGTACCTTTTTCCTCCAGAATCCATAGGCCAAAAAAAGGGGTAAACTCATGCCAATAGATGTTCTTCTGTACCAATTTAACGAGTGTGAAGGAACAAGGTCACTCAATGATCTTTTCAATTTTAGGGAGTGTGAAAAGAGCTTAACTATGGACTCCATGGGGGCTCCTTTTTTGTAAGTAATCTCCAGGGCCTAAAAAAGGTGATAAACCAAAACCAAGGAGAATGTTCCTTTTTCGTAATTTAGTCCCTTAGGCATGAAAAAGGGTTAAAATTATACCTGAGAATACTCTTCTAGTGAACCGAAG
>CBVK0100240172.1:0-13631 GCA_900067695.1 Picea abies | reverse complement strand
AGGAAGCCTCATCGAGTGCCCATATTTATATGTTTAATGGGATTGATTTAACTACTCGTACCACAATGTATGACACATCGGCTAAGCCTGATAAAGAAAAGTTCCCTAACAGTGCTACATCAGATCCATCTCCTGCCACCATTACTCCTCCATATGTATCACTTCAGATTGAGAAACCCATTTTTGACTCTATTTTACGCCCTCCCAAGAGCGTTATTGACAAATCGACTTTTAATCCTAATTCACATGCCGCCAAAAACTACAACATTGTTGAATATTTGTCTCAAGCACTGTACGCTATGTCTTCTCTTGAAGTTCTACAACATTTTCCAATTCAATGTAGAACACTCTTGGCCTCCATCGGTGTGATCGATCCTGAGTCATCGAATACTATCATATTTAACCTTGATAACTTCAAGTCATGACTTTCTCACCATATTTATTTTCAGATCAATGTAGTTGTCCATAACCAACACATTTATTGTACCATCCTGGATGAGGTAGCTTCCACCTACGTCATGTCATTAGATTGTTGGAAAGGATTGAAATCACCTGCATTGAATCAATCCCCTACCATGTTACATGCATTCGATGGGTGAGGTTTTCACCCTCACAGACTCTTGCAGTCCTTAGTTATTCATTTGGGTGGCAAGACGGTCTATGTCTATGTCAAGGTATTCGATGCTCCCCTTGATTACAACTTGTTGTTAGGAAGAAGTTGGTTTTATGCCATGATTGTCATTTCTTGATCGATGTTTTGATGTGTACAATTCCCCTATCAAGGTAAAAATGTCACTATCGATCAATTATATTACCGCACCCCCGACGCTCACACTTCTTCCACCAAAAATATTCCTTTCTTGGGAGATACTAAAATCACTTATGAAAGTGTGGGTGTAGGTCTTTTAAAAGACTCTTCCCTTATGGTTACTTTTCCTACATTGCTTCCTCCCACCTTGCAACATATTGTTATTATCAATATGATTGACTATGGCATATCAATCATACGAATCATCTGATCCTTGGGTTGTGCCTATTCCTTTGGAATTCTATGCACTAGGTTATGTTATGCCACTTAGTCTTGTTGAGGCTTCATATAATGCCATCCAATACGCCTCTCCCTCATTGGACGACCAACATCTGTTGGAATCCAACACTTACTCGTTACTGTCTTGGTTAGATTCCCTATCCTTTGCCTTCGACTACATCCTACAGGTTTTTCCATCAGACGAATCCATCATGGAAATTCTTAGTATCGAAGAGGTACCTTGGGATGACAACCATCATCGTTCATTTTTTCTCCCTATTCTGGATTAAATTGAGAAATATATACACTCTATCTTTCCTAATGGTGTTCTTGATTCTCCCCAATCTCCAATACTTACTCAGGACACTACTTCTGAGGGGAATTTAGGAAACATATCTTCTATGATCGCTATCGACATATTGATCAAAGAAGGTATCATAGAAAATTTTCATCTAGGCACCAATTGTTCACCCAAGGAAGTGGAAGCTTATACTGCTTTATTCAAATAATTATGTGATGTATTTGCTTGGAGTTACGAAGAAATTCCAGGAATCGATCCATCGATCATTGTGCATGAGATAAAAACTTACCCAGGTGTTAAACCTGTACGAAAAAAACTTCTCCTGGTTCATCCTAGGAAAACCGCGGCCATAAAGGCAGAAGTTGAAAAACTATTGAAGTTTGGCTTCATTTATCCCATACCCTTGACGAAATGGGTTTCTAACATCATTTCGGTTGCTAAGAAAAAAGGAACCATTTGTTTTTGTGTTGATTATAGGGATATCAACAAGGCTTGTCCAAAAGACAATTACCCCACACCCTTTATCGATCAAATCATTGATAATTGCACTGGCAGCATTATATTTTCTTTCATGGATGGTTTCTCAGGGTACCACTAGATTGATATTCTATCGGTTGATCAGCATAAGACAACATTCATCTTCCCTTGGGGGACGTTCTCTTATCGAAATCTACCCTTTGGTATTAAAAATGATGATTCTACTTTTCAGTGGGCCATGTCATATGCTTTCCACGATATCAAACATATTGCGGAACCCTACCTCGATGATTTACCCACTCATTCGTCTAATCGATGAGATAATATTGGTCATTTACGAGCCATTTTTATTCGATGTCAATTTTATTATATCTGTTTGAACCCTCACAAATGCATCTTTTTTTTCAAATCAGGTTGACTCCTCGGTTTCGTTGTCTCCAAAGATGGGATTAGGGTGGATCCCTTAAAAATAAAATATATTCTCTCTTTACTGCCTCCCAACAATATGACCCAACTACAAAGTTTGCAAGGGAAATCAAACTTTCTTCGTCATTTTATATGTAATTACGTCGAGCTCACTGAAGGATTTATGATATTTTTGTAGAAAGACACTCCTTTCATCTGGGATGACACTCCTCAACACTCTTTTGATGCTCTTAAGCACGCATTAACCCACACACCTCTCTTGCATCCTATGAATTATGCATGGGACTATATCCTTTATTTGGTCACCTCTACTTCCACTATTGCTATGGTGTTAGTTCAAGAGGACCCTAATGGTGATGAACATGTGATATACTATCTGAGCAAGAATCTATCTGGTCCTGAGCTCCGATATTCACACGTTGAGAAGTTGTCTCTCGACGTTGTCATTATCATCTAGAGATTTCTCCATTACATCTTTTTACGCACTACCACGGTCATTGCGGACTTGAACCCCATGTACCGTATCCTTACCCGTCAATTCCTTGGGGGCAAGTATTCCAAATAGATCGTTATTCTTCAAGAATTTGATCTCGATTTTTCCAAATAAAAAGCTAAGAAATCGTTGGTTTTTTTGGAACTCATCTGCGATATGCCCTATGCCGATGAAGATATTGGGCCCAGTGATTCTCTTCCCGATGAATCTATGTTCCTCATTAGCACGTTAGACCCTTGGTGTGGATATATTCTTCTCTATCTTCAAACCCATCGTTTCCAGCCTGATATTTCCCATGACCAACGTTGTCATATCCTCTACCATTCTAAACGCTACCTTATCATCGGTGACACTTTGTATCGTCGTGGTATTGATATTGTCCTTCGACATTGTCTAAATCATGATGAGGTTGAACATGTTTTGAATGACAGTCACCTTGGAGCTTATGGCGGTCACCTTTATGGGATGGCTACATCCTAGAAAATATTACATGTTGGTTATTTTTGGCCCTCCATATTCAAATATTGTATCGAGGCTATCAAACGATGCCCACCTTGTCAAGTTTTTCAGAAAAAATGCACATACCCACCCTGCTCTGCTACATCCCATTGTAGATGTCGACCCCTTTGCGAAATGGGGCATTGATTTTATGCAATGTAAGCCTACATCAGTCGGGGTGCACAATTATATCATCATTGTCGTTGATTATTTCACTAAATGGGTTGAGGCTATGCCTACATTTCTTAATGATGTTCACACTGCAACACTCTTTTTTTTTAACCACATCATCACTTACTTTGGTGTCCCATAAGCCATTGTCACTGATCATGACTCACATTTTTAGAATCAGATGATGAGTGATTTGCACGTCAAGTTAGGTTTTCACCATGAAAACTCATCCCCTTACTATCCTCAATAAAATGAACAATTTGAAGCTATCAATGAAGTCCTAAATACCATTCTCCAACGCATAGTGGGGACAAACAAAACCTCTTGGAATTTGCATATTTTCTCCGCACTTTAGTGAAAAATGCAACTGGATTCACTCCATTCCAATTTGTGTATGGCATAGAAGCATTGTTACCAATTGAATGTGATATTCCTTCGTTGAAACTCACCATGGAACTCCTGCCTCATACCTCTGTTGAAGAGGAGCAATTCTTGTATTTAACCAAGTTGGACGAAACATGTCACGATGTTTCCCTTGTTAATGAGATATATCAAAAATGAATGAGGAGTCAATATGAAAAATCCGTTCAACCTCGTGTTTTTGCAGAAATAGAATTAGTCCTCGTTTATGACCAAGCTCATGATAAGTTGGGGATAGGGAAGTTAGAACCTCTATGGCATTAAATGCATATCATCAAACGCGTATTACATAGAGGTGCTTATGAGTTAGTCGACTATGATGGAATATTTCTCGATGAGCCCCGAAACGGGCTCTACCTCAATAAGTACTATGCATAGAACATTTTTCATGCATTCTTTGTACATTATTGTACTTTAGCTTTTGATTTGGTGTATTGTTTCTATTGTGTGTACAATTTTTGTCTTAGATTCTTATACTTGTCTTATGGTGGTGTGCGCACATGACATCTTCCTTTCCCATATTTGTCGGTTTTTCGAATGGCGCTAGTCGGCACACCCAAAACATTTCTTCTACAGCTTGGGTCATTTACCACTCTGACAAGTTGGTGAGTTCAGGAGGAATTTTCCTAGGATCGGCAACCAATAATGTGGCATAATATCATGTCATCATCGGACTCTTAACTAAATCCTCCTCTCTAGGTATAACTCATCTGATTATTAACCTAGACTCTCAACTCATGGTATGTTAGTTCAATCATGAGTATGACTTTCATAACCATGTCTTACTACGTCTTCACCTAAGAGTTTGTCATCTCAAAATATCATTTGAATTTATACAATACAGACATATACCGAGAGAACTCAACACAACGTCGAATTTGTTAGCTAATTATATATTGTATCGTTATCTTGCTCATGGATACAACATTTATAAAAAGTACATGAATCACATGTACATTAAATAATAACATAAGATAAATTGTAACATCAATAAGCACCACAAAACTCGGATATATATATATAAAGGCGTGATAGAAAAAGTTTGTTTTAAAAAGTACATTATCAAAAGGTACATAATAGGGAAACAATTATGGGCCCTCATGCCCATGATATCATCATGAAGGACTACAAAATATGTTGAGGATCCTAGTCCTCCTATATCATGTTTTGCTTCAAGAAGCACAGTACTGCACGAGCCACTCGTCGAAGAAAGTGGTTCAAACTCTCAATAAATCCTATTGTATGTATTTGTAAATGGAGGGCATGTCTTGTCTCCTCCCCCTGCAACCTCGTCCTCCACTGCTACTTGCGCGTCTCCACGATGCCGCAGTGTCGGCAGCTCCGTCGGGCGAGATGTGCCTCTATTTGCATGATGAAACAAAACACTTTTAAATCCCTTCTTGTACACATCAAAAACAATATAAAATATTAAAAAAAAAAGTACATGGCAAGGTTTAGTTTTGTACCTCACACATCCCACTGAATTCCCTCAAGGAGCACCAAGTCTGTGCTACCCCGAAAAACAACTCCAACATATGGAAAATCCTCGATGACAACCAGTTGTCTCCTCCACCAAGTGAAGAAATCAGATATAAACCTAAATGTAGAGGGCTCATTCCCCAATCTTAAGGACAAACTATTCCATCTCTCCATATGTGGCTCGGTCACAAGTTGTGCTATCAATGCAACATGTGGCTACATCTAGGGTACTCACTCCAAAAGAACGAAACTAAGAAAGTATTGTATCCAAACTATATATGCTTCCTTGTCCTGCGCTTTGAGATCTGTTCCTTCACATTCTGAAGGAACCATGCGCTCCATTTGAACAATCTGGGCTCCACACATTGTAGGGCATAAGACATATGATTTTTCGAACCTAGATGAGAATTGGTACTACTTGCCAATTTGGTAATGGAGAATAGAATCGATCACAGTTCCAAATCTCTCACATATTTGATCACGATTGACCCACCGACCAATCTATATCCTGGTATACATTGCTCAACAACATATGCCTCAATGGGATGAGGAGTTGCCCGATGTCTGGACAAAAGGATAGGATCCCCTCTCCTCGAGAGGCCCGTCAAATAATACACATTGTCAAGATCAATCTCGAGCATGTGTGGCCCAATACGAAATGCATGTTCGACATCATCCCACAATCTGATCAGGTACTCGAGTAATAAAACATCATTCCTCGTATTCTGGAGTTTAAAGTACTTGATTAGACCATAATTTCTCAAATTCGCACTTGCTTGAGGGTTTTGTAAAGAAGAAATATTGTCGAACTCGTGTTCGCATTCCTTCCATTCAATCATGGCTACATAATCTGTGAAATCTGCAAATACAACCAACTAAACATAAATACAACCAACAATTGTGTCTTTCTATCCCAAAATGCAACAAAATTTGTTGGTTTTTTGCTAGCACTCCCTTAAGTCTGCTCACAGAGTGCTAGTGCTCCCTATGTATGTGCACCAGGGTGTTGATATCTCAATCGACACTCCCCTCATCCTTTTGATGGATCGTCAATCAATTTCGGTGCCTAAGGCTTCCTAAGGAGCCCAAAACACCCTAAAATATAAGCTAAAATGCAATTTTAAACCATGAAAAATGATTGGACAGGAAGGGTGACCAACCTAGTCCAGAAAGAATCAAAAATGGTCAATCGCTGCTCCCGTACTCACAGCTTGAAAATCGCCCTCTAAAGGTGGAAATTTCCAAAACTAGAAGAATTTGGTAAAAATCGATTGGTAAATGAAATTATTAACACATTTTACTATTTGATAGGGTTTATTTTTGCTATTTCTCACTAATATAAAAAATTTTTGCGTCTTTTAATCTTTTTTAGGAGTCACTAATGCTCTGAGCCCAGAATTGTCTATATTTGCAGGTTTTAAGCAGTATCTTTTCGACAACCTTATGACACTAAAGAGCACAATATTTTTTCTTTCTCACACTCGAAAAAACATGAGAATGTAATCGAGTATACTTTTATCACTTTTTTGGACTTGTAAAGGTTACACAAAAAATGAACCCCTTGGAGTCTCCTTTAATCTCTTTTTAGACTCTGATCCAGATTATTTTCGGCACAAAATGAGAGCGAACATAAAATAAAGGAATGCACAGAGATATCATGGATATCCAATAATATAATAGAAATGTAACAGAGATTCAACCATAAACACAGAGATACAGCAATACACAATTTTCTATTAATGAGCGAAAATGTACAAAGATTGTAAAAATACAGAGTGAAAGACTAGCTAGAATGGTGGCATCTTATCTTTGGCAAGTGATGTGACAGCTACTCGCATTTGCAAGAAGATGATTATTATAATGAGGCTTTAAGGGCCTTTTCAACATAGGGAAAATTCAAAACTCTAACCCCGGAAGTTGAAAAGACAAAAGGTTTGCGGGCCCTGATGGGGGTAGTTGATACGTCAACTTCCCGGGGGTGTAACTTTTGCATACAATCTTCGTTTGGGGCACTTGATACACCGTTGGAAAGGTCTAACCGAGAAGAACGATTTTTTACTAATCTAGGCCAAATTTTTTTAACTTTTCCTAGACCCCAAATCCCCAAAATACATCATTTAGGGCCTTAAAACAACCCCAAAAGTTTGGAACCCGAAAAACTGCCACGATGGAAAACTATTTTTCGAGCCCGTGGAATAGGCGGGTGGCAACCAATATCCACCTGGATCATGTATCTTCTCTTATTCATGTCAAATATTATCTTCTAGACCTTCCAAATATCTCATGAATTCATTGTTGTCCATATGCCACAAAAATTGTCCATGACTCTGCTACTCAATTGCACACAATGTTAACCCATCTGTCACTTTACTATTCTGAAGAATTCTCCAAATCTGCTACAATTGATCACAACATATTCCTTCTTCTCAATCTGAATCAAATATGTCCACTAGTCTACTCTATCTTCAAATCAAACTCTACAACTTTGCAACAAGAACACATTCTTGAATCTGTAATGAATATATCCATGTTTGAATACATGCTTGAAATACTCTATACGATCATGAATATCTTCCTCAAAAGTGTGACAATGATATTCCTTGTAACTCTTAGTTGGCCCCTTCATACCTGCATGGAGATGTGTTCCGAAAATTGCTCAACACAAGACATTTTGCACCTCTACCATCAAACCATTAAGAATCTGCCTTCCCAAAATCTACAAGCAAACACTTCAAACTGCCCAAAAGATAGTTCTCTAATATGTAATAGATGCTTCTTAGACTCCCCTTCTTAAATATTCACATTATTGAGAGTCTCCAAGCCAGATTGCTTAGAACAATATATAAACCTACTATGTTGTAGGATCATCCTTTTGAATCTTGACATCTTCCTCTTTTCCTATAGATTCGTCATGATTTCGCAACTCTATAATTCCTACAAGTATGATCTATGGGAGTACTTTGTTCACGTGTTCTTCTTCTTTTTGCTTTCTTCTCCAAACCTTCTTTTATCTGATATCAATATTTTCCTTCAAGGAAGACTCCATAATGCTTCTACAATCACTAGCTATGTGTCCATAGTTGTGGCATTTGTAACATTCAATATTGTAGGGGAGCACATAAACATATCTTGCTTGAACATTTCTTCCATACGCTCTACAATCTACAACTTTATGTCCAAAGTTATTACAAGTAAAACAATAACCAGGAAAGAAATTTTGATACCTAGAAGCAAGTGATCATCTTTGTGATGCATTCCTTTTGAATTCATGTCTTAGTTGATCACAATCTTCTCTTATGTTGTTTCCTTCACAATGATTGAAATTTCTTTGATGCCTGGAGGTAGAAAGTATTCTTAGAGATACAACTCTTATGCATTCATTCCTCTTTGCCTCTTGTTGATCATGATCCCTTCCTTTGAGAATGTTTGCATAATTCTTATCCTTCTCTTCATTCTTCTTTTTTGACAAGCTGGAAAACTTTTCTTCAACTTTATTTATTGATGGTGTGGAGCTTCCTCTCTCTTCAACACTCTTGTTGGGATTGGCATTTGCATATTTTTTCCATGAGGCCTCACCAATATATCCAAAACCTACTTTATCGAATGATGACCTTTGACAGCTGAGAATGTCTTCTAGTACTTGAGAGCTCTTCAAGTTCTTGTTGAGCTTGTCAACTTCAACCCTCAATGAGACGACTTTTGCTTCAAGCTTCCCACTATCTTCTTCTTTCTTCATCATTTGGATCTTCATTACTTCTTTTGCTCTCTTTGCTTCTTCAATTTGGGTTTTCAAGGAGATGATTTCTTCTTCAAATCTTATTTCTTGTTGACTAAATTATGCTTCAAGCTTGTTTAAGTCCTCATATATTTCCTTAAGATGACTTGTCAAAATCTCTTCTCTCTTTTTTGTTCCCTTTACATTGACTTTTAAGCGAGCAAATTCTTCTTCTGCCTTTTCAAGTTCTTTTCTCTGTCTTTCTAGGGCACACAATAATTCTGCCTCATGATCTACCATATCATTTCCAAATTCTTTTTTTGGATATGTCTGACATGATGAGCTTCTTTTTTCTCGTTCTATCTCAGCATCTTCTTTATCTTGATCAGCATGCTCTAGCTCTATGATTACAAGAAGAGATCTTGTAGAGTAGATATTATGTAGCTTATCCCAAATCTCTTTTGTTGATGAGCTTTGTCCCACTTTGACTTTTACTGAATCAGATAATCCATCTAGGATGGCATCCATTGCTATTTTGTGGTTCCTTTTTAACTCCTTCTTGGTTGCAGTCTTTAGAGGTTTCTTTGGAGCAGTGTATCTTGAAACAACTGAGTCCCAAATTTCAACCCCATATGCTTGTAAAAATACTCTCATTCTTTTGCACCAGAAAGTGTAGTTCTAACTATCAAATAATGGCATTCCATTTTCAGTGCAATCCATGATCTACCTTCCAGTCGTTAGATTGTTTTTGAACAACCTACTTTGATTCCAATTGTTGGAATATTCAATAATACTAAGAGGGGGGGTGAATTAGTATTAGGCACTTTTTACCATTTTTAACCACAACATGTAAACATTAAGTTATCAATAATTTATCACTTATGATTGCACTCAAGATATCATAAACATATAACCACACATACAAAGTACACAAGAATTTTACTTGGAAACCCTAATGGGAGAAAACCACATAATGTTTTTTAATGTATCATAAGATTACATCCATCGGAAGCATCAAATTCCAAAATTCTCCAACACCAACTAGAAGGAGGCACCAACCCCCTAGTTTACAGGCTCCAACCTGAAGGAAACTACAACTCCCTAAATTTTCCAGCTTCAACTGGAAGGAGGCTCCAATCCCCTCTCCTTGCCCCTTCCTTCCTCCCTAAAATAAAAATGAGAGAATCAACATGTCACTATTACTGTCACTGATACTCATACATCATCATCATCATCCAAACATGTTTAACCCAAAAACCACATAAAGTTTATGCCAAGATATTCAAGAATATCCCCCAAATCATATACCCAAAATCACCAAGATATGCATCAAACCATGTGCCAAAAATGTAACGTACCCAGCCACACAAAACTCTCTCATTATCAGCTCTTATACCAAAATGTAACGTACCTAGCCTCCAGCTAAGCCACATTACGTGCGGAATACGCATAAAAACAAAACTTCGGCGAACTAAGCAATTATTTTACTATTAGTTGATCTCATGTAGCTTACAACTACAAATTTAAAACAGATATAACTATTGTCTATAACCATAAAACAAATGCATTTAAAGCATGTTAATAATCAACATGAAATGTGGCTAAACCACTCATTACAACAGCATGTAATTCATTCTCATTTACGTAGAGTTTATGCACAATAATAACACATGTATATAACTCAGTACAAGATAAAACACTTATCTTTAAACAAGAATCGTACAACCAGTTGCTTGGGATGGATGTTCCACCCAACCATAAATTGATTGTTCCAAATATCAACAGCCAGTCACCCCCGAGTTGAGGCTAGTAATCCACAAAAGAGGGTGGTCTCTCACAGTCCACTCGCAACTCATAAAACTCATAACCCAACTAATATTCTCCTACAACTATCCCGATTTTTCCACCATCTCTCTCTTCCTCATGACCTTCCCAACCCAAGGAATGCACCATTCATTTATTAGGGATAACCCAAGGGATGTACCATCTGTTTATCAAAGATAACCTAAAGGATGTACCTTCCATTTATCAGGGTTAACCCAAGGGATGTACTATCCATTTATCAGGGATAACCCTAGGAATGTGTCATTCATTTATCAGAGTCTCTCTAGCACAAGTAGCTAGGAATATCTCAACTATGAACTCCAGGGAACTTGCTGCTAAGAAAACTATAAGTAAACCAACAACAACACTCATTGTTTTAGTGCAACTCACACAAGAGTTTACTATTCAGGCCTGACAACCTGGCTCTTCAGTTCTCCAGCTCCAATTCGCTCCAATTATGCTCCATAATTCGCCCTTCATGGTTGTACCAGCTCGAAGCTCTCTTTCTTTCTCTCTCCTCTTCCTTCCCATGAACAAAACGTGACTCACTAAAAAAAATTCATGTCCCGGACTATTTTCCCAACCCATATGAATTTCCTCCCTTGTGGCTTGCCTTTCTTGACTCACACTCTTCCCCAAGCTAATTGTACTCAACCCTCATGTGCCCAATAACTATAGGATGTGGCCACTCACACCCACCCTCTTACATGTATTCAATGATTGGCTTTTGGAACACTCCATCAGAAATCATAAGGTTCATATACAATTAGTAAGTTCAAGAAAATGGGTTAAATTAATATACATGGGTAATCTGCCCTTTGACCCCTCTTGGTCATTATCCTAGACACCTCCCCCTCTTGTGGATTAATTCATCCTCTGTCTCTTGTCCATGTCCCCTTAGCAGTTGGCATCACATTTTTATTATTAAAACATTGAAATATAATTCACATATTACATCACTTGGTCGTAGCCACATATTATATCCACATAAGAATTAATTAAACTGGGGGTTATAATGGAGATGTTACAAAAAACCTCCAAGATTTACCTCAAGCATGTGCCAAAACTCCAAGATATGCCTCAAAGCATATACCAAAACCTCCAAGATGTACTTCAAAGCATATGCCAAAACCTCCAAGATATGCCTCAAATCATATGCCAAAACCTCCAAGATACAAGCCTAAAGACATATAGAAAAGCATACATGTCATCATGTGGAGATCATAATGCATGACATATCGGACCATCAAACCTTCTTCAACTTTGGCATCAATAAAACAACATCTTCCTCAAACCCTTCATTGGCCTCGCGGGATTGGACTGAGCAACGGGCGGGGCCTTGAATGACGAGTATTGGACAACCAGCGGGGGCCTCGTGAGACACCCTATACCTGACTTGCGAGGGTCACCTCAAATAGGGTTTCTTGAAAACTATTCTCACATATGCAACTACAAGAACTCCCTCCTTCGAACAACTCCGTTACTTCACTTATGCTAAGAAATCACAATTTTTCTTGATGAAAAATGAGAGGCTCTTGATGTGTATTTATATCCTTCCAAGTACCTCCTTTACTTGTCTTTAGGGTCGACCTATAAATTCTTGTTTGCAACCGTTTTTCTCCTTTACTTGATTTCAGGGTCGACTTATAACTTCTTAACCGTTTAGGGAAAAATTTACATGATCATCTTTAAGAGGGCATATCTCCTCAACCGTGAGGAACCACATGGTGTGCCACCTACCATTTGAAATGGCTTGACGAGGACTATCAATCCATGGAGGATTTGCATGCATTTGTGATGTCCTTCATACTATTTTTCTTCAATCAACTTTAGGCTTCATGACCACCCCTTTGGACTTCCTAACCATATTTTAAGGGCTTCTTGACGATACATTGTAACTTATTTTCTCAACACCTAGGGCTTCATGTAGGCTTCTTCAAAACATCTTCCCGTGAGGGTCATGCTTAGAGCTACACCATAAGAGGACCACTTTGGAGACTCCTTCAAATAAACCCAACACTTTTAGGGGCTTCTGGACCTGCTTCGGGGCATCTTCTAGCGTTGACATCAATGAAAACCAAGCTTCCAACAAATACATTAGAGTATTGCAACTCTACTACTTAGCAAATCCATGGTGTTGGGAGATTATTTAGAAATCATCTCCACAATGTTCGTTTCATGGACTCTTCTTCATAATTTCTAATAGGTTATTAATCTTGCTTTAGTGCATCAACAAAATCACCCTAGGTGGGTAATGTACCATAGGTTTCAAAACCATCTATGGAAATTTGTGCATAGTAAGTGTCCTACCAATGCTTCACATGTGTAAGTTACTTCAAGATTGTAAAGGTTATATTCTCACCATTGGAAAAGTTTTGAATTGATATATAACTCTCTAATTGCTCTAACCATCTCTTCAAATATTCTATGTCCAATTGTCTTTCAAACAGAGGGATAGAAAAATAAATGTATACCTTGAAGGGTGTCATTCTTGTTGGGTATGTGTTATATTCTTTGCATGTGTGTGTGTGTGGGTGCATCAGATTCAACAACTGCGTCTAACAATCCCTCTAGTAGTTCTCCTTGTATCGTGTGCACTGGGCACTTTCCTAGGGGGGTCCCAAGGGGGGGGAAGGTATGCCCCCCCCTGGTTATGTGCATCATTCGAGGCAGTGCCCCGAAAATGTTTTGGGTGGTTTTTTCTATTTTTAGCGGATTTTTCTATTTTTAGCAGTTTTCTAAATTAATCTTGGATTAAGGGATTAGGGTTTTTGTATCTATGGAATACCTAAAAACATTG
>CBVK0100240171.1:0-13632 GCA_900067695.1 Picea abies | reverse complement strand
TAACATAAACAACACAACACAAAGCAAACCAAAGACATAAGATATACGTGATTCACCCCATTGTGGGGCTACATCCACCAACTGCTTCGTATTCTTTATTATTCATTAATCTGTTACATTCCATTACTCCTGTGCACTAAGCCACATAGTCGAGCTTCACATAGGACATGAGATCTACACAATAAGCTCCAGATCCTCCTTCCAAAATTAGGTCAAGGCACAGAGCCAATTCTCTATCAAGCACAGAGCCTTACTCACTTACATTCCCTTGCACAAAGCTACTCAAGTTACTTGCACTTAGCTCCGCAGGCTTCTGAATCTTTCTACAATACATTCTTACTTATTTATAATTTTACAATCCCTTACAATAAGGCCTAACATGGGAAAAACCCATGGGCCACCATCCCATAACCCATTACAAAAACCCTAGAAAACCCTTTACTAGTTCCACATATCCCGCAAAATAAGTGAGATCCACGATCTTAGCTCCTTCTTCGAACAATGTGTCGAAGTCCAAAAGTGGTCCAAACCTGACCAAGGTTTCCTCAAAACTTGGTCGAGGGCCAACAATATGTTTCCACATGGATCTGCAGTGTAATTCAGATTGGCAGCCATGTGTACAAAGTCATTATGGATTGTAATATTCTCATGAGTAACTAGCACTTCCAACTGAGTCTCCATTACTCCACTTCTAGGAATTATAATGTATTTTAACCATTGCAGATATTCCTCCGACCTAACATATTAGGGGGCATCTGTTATAGAAAATCTTTCCTCACCCCATGCAACTTTCTTGGATGGCCTTTCCATTTCCCTATGCAGACTTGAAGTCTTCTTTTTTACCTTCTAGAGCCAAAAAAACACATTTTTCCACATATACATGCCCTAACAATTAGATGACAAGATTATACATAGGTTTCTCCATTACATCCCGCGTACATCATGTTTGGTGCTTAAAATTAAAAAATATGTCGAGTTTCCATGTCACGTCACAAGATCCATGATCCTTGACCTTCCATATAATGGAAATGCTCCAAATCAGTCCTTCAGTTCCATTTGAAGGCTATAAATTGAGCTATATCCAAGCCTTGAGGGACATAATTCAAATTTTGAGAGCAAAGATACTCTGGAGAAATTTCACTTCACATTGAGTCTGCATCCCTTTATCCCTGAAAGTATGAACTCATTGTTTAGCCCCCAAGCTCTTCCTTTTGTGATGGAGAACCTCATTGTCTCCTTTATATGAGCTTGATCTTGGTGGAGGATTGAAGTGGTGGAGGCCCAACTAGAGGCACTTAGTTTCTCAATTCCGATATGTGTCGTTACGGAAGTTTGTCACCTATAAACTTTTGTTGATTTTTTTAATAGAAATACTCTTTTCTCGTCTAATTGATATCTTGCAAATATTCAAATTATTATTCCATGGACGTATTTGTCATGTATGTTAATGGAATATGCTAATATATATGCTAACATTATATATTATCACCATATTCCTGTGTATCTTGTTTGTTGAGGACAAGTTGTGGGTATAAATATTTGAGTTGCGTGCTCAACAATGGTCTTCATTGAACGTCCAGACGAGGTATGCTCTTGACCTTGTCTTGTTAACATTTCATTTATATAGCATACTTGGGATTATAGCTAATTTCTGTGTGTCATTCCGTCTGTTGTGGTTTACCCCATGCCATAGAGAGATTTTCCTCGTAACATTACTCCACAATTTCATACTTCATGGAATCTTAAGTACTTGTGTTACAATATCTTCTCCAATCAGGACTAGTATTCTTTAAATTGGTTCTCATATCATTTTTCTATTGAGTTGTATGCCTTCATAGTTGTGTACACTACATCTATATGATGATGGCCCTAGGGATACATACAACTTGGTAAATCATTCGAAGGAGCATTGGATCCTTCCTTTCCTATACATTTTCTTTTAGGATGATTTCATACCATTTCTCAACACCAATCTCACTATGTGTGTCAAAATTCCCCATTCTGTTTATTCCTTTGTCAAACTATTGGTTCCTATGTTCTTTGTTATCTTTTGATGGCTCTTTTTCTCTTTTTAGTCATTGTGAATTCTTAAAATGGATAAGTTTTTTCCTCTTATGCTCTCCTTTGTTGCATGTATTGTCTTTTGGTACTATTGTGATCTATATTGCTTGAATTTATCATCATCTTAATTTTTCTAGGATTTCCTAGTCATTTCATGGTCTTTCCTTGGTATCTATGCCCTAATTCACAATTCCCTATTTTTTTTTCTCTTATACCAGAAATGATATTGGGATTATCATGTTTTCTCTCATTATGTCATTTTTAATCTCTTTTTACCTAATTTCTTCTTATGTCCATCACATTAAATGATAATTTTATGTGTTTTAATGTCATTTGTCCCTTTGATGTTTGAGCCCTTTTTTTATTATGTCTTTATGGTTCTTTTAGGAACTCCTACCAGGTGATCCATGCCAATATCTCATGATTCTATAGCCTTGGTTTTCCAAGGTGAGTCACATCATCTAGCGATGTGGTTCTTTCAATCAAGTTTCATACTTATCTTCTCATAAGTGTCCTTCCATCAATTTTTGGGCTTGTCCTTGTTATCGTGCCACTTTCATCCACTTGTGAAACTTCATTGATCTATGTTGAAGCAATCACAATATAACATTAACCAACATTTAGAAGCTAAAAAATGTAGAGAAAAGGATAAATTAGTCATGGAGAATTGTAGTCAACCTATAGTTTCACCAGAATGGAGAATTGTGCAGTCTATTAGTTCTCATGGCGTGTTGTTGTGTAGAAAATCCTTCAATATAGATGTAGTTTTGGCTATACCAAGAATGCATTAAATTACATAGCCCATCAAATTCCATGGTCACTTCAGGAGTTGGATTGGTCATTGAAAGCCCATGCTGGTTGGATTTCTTCATCCAATGAAGGAGTATAGGGCCATATTTGGAGTAAATATGAGCATATGAGCTAAGATTTGACATGGAGCTCCATTTTCCTCTGTAAGGTACCAAAAGTATTGTAATATGCAGAAACAAGAATATTTAACAAATACCAATGGAATAGTAAAATATTGAGAATAACAATACCAACAATAATGCCTTTATTGAAAGAAAGCAATGTTCACTTTCCTCTTTGAGGGGGAAACCTCCAACAAAGCATAGCTCTATTACAATAAATATCAAGACAAAGACTTCTCATGCCTCCTACTTTTGTTTATACTAATTCTATATTCTAAAGAACATTCTAGAGGAATATATTTCTATTTATACTAATTCTATATTCTAAAGAACATTCTAGAGGAATATATTTCTAGAAGTGGAAGCTTCTATTAGGTCTTCTTACATTGTCTTGTTCACATTGATTAAATAGGCCTTATTAACTGATGTCGACCTTTATTACATGGAAAATATATTATTCTGCCTATGTGAGGGATTAGGGAGGCTAGGTCCCTAACATGCCCTCCCCCTTGAAATAAAAACTTGTCCTTAAGGCTTGAGATGAATAAATTGTTGTATAATGGTGGCAAACGCCCAGGTAGCATATTTTGGAGTTGTATCTTTCCACTCCACTAACACTTCCTTGATGGTGCATTGACAAAGATGATGCTCGTGTTGGTTCAATACTTCTTGGGGCTGCAACCAAATGGAACCTTCTTCATCCAACTCAGGGAGATTGGTTTGAGTTTAGCACTTATTTCCAATCACCTTATTTAAGCATGAGACATGAAAAAAAGGATGGAGCTTAGAATTACTGGGTAGAGATAACTAGTAGGCCACAAGCCCCACTCAGTTGAGAATTGTATAAGGACCATAAAATTTGGGAGTAAGTTTCTGACAATGTTCAACTTTAAGTGAAGTTTTCTTATAAGATTGCAAATGAAGAAACACTTGGTCCCCTTCAAAAAACTGACGCTCGGAACGATCTTGATCGACTTGTTTCTTCATGTGATTTTGAACCATGACCAAATTTTCTTTGAGGGTACGGAGAATGGCCTCTAGGACTGTAAGATTTTTGTCAACCTCCCGAACCTTTGAGATACGTGACATGTATGAGATAACCGACGAAGGATTTTGTCTATAGAATGCTTCAAAAGGAGTCATGCAAGTAGCTGTATGGTAAGATGTGTTGTACCACCATTCAACTAGGGGTAACCACTGAGCCCACTGATATTTTCTATCAGATGCAAAACATCACAAACATGTTTCCAAAAATTTGTTTACAAATTCAGTTTGGCCATCATTCTGGGGATGATAAGCGGTGCTAAGATGTAATTAGGTTCCCTAGAAATTGAAAAATTCTTGTCAAAAATTGTGGGTGAAAGTGGGATCCTTGTTAGAGACAATAGAATGAGGCATGCCATGAAGTTTGAAGATATTATCCATGAAAATTTGAGCCATTGTGGATGTAGTGAAAGGGTGTATAAGAGCATAGAAATGAGAATATTTGTAAAGACAATCAACTACCACCATGATGTCTAAATTATTGCTCGATTTAGGTAAGCCAACAATGAAATCCATAGAAATATCCATCCAAATATTAGGGGTAATCAAAAGCAGTTGGAGTGTGCCTAGGGCTTTGATTGTTCCTCCCTTGTTGCATTGACAAACATCATTGATCTAGGAGGATCTAAGGAATGCTCATAGAGGTCCAGGATGACCCAGAACGCTCACAGAGGTCCCAGGGGATCCATAAATGCTAAAAAATTGACCATCCCAAATTATCTAAAAAACAACATCAAGGAGTAGAGATCATTGTTGGATTTCCAACGTCACAAACAAAAATTCAAACAAAGTTTGTATGCAAAAGTTATGAGCAGTCAAAGTTCAAGTCAAACTAGTCAAATTCAAAGTCAAAGGGGTAAAAGGGTGACACATGTCACCACTACAATGGTGAAATGTGGCACGACGAATGTATGATGTGGCCATAGCCCAAGGTGCCACTTGGTTTGACTGTACATTGACTGGGTAGATGAGTTGACAATTGACTAGGCAAGGTACAATCCAGGTGGACAAGTCATATGTTGACACGTGGAAATATTGAGTCAATGAGAGGCTGCCACATGGAAGCCCCCCATTGGCCTATATTGGTATGGTTATGTAAAATTATGGAGTCAACGGGGGTTGAACCCCCCAACCCCTGGTTATACATATATATATATGTATAACCAGGGGTTGGGGGCTTATCCCTTGGCCCCTCTCCCCCCCCACATGAAACTTAATAAAAATTCAATATATATATATATATATTGCAATGTAACCTATGCCATAGCCCAGGGGCTAACGAATATTCCACCATAAACCATATTATATATGGTTATAACCACCGATAAAATAAACAACAAATATGCCAAGAATCACGGGGAATAGAACCCCCGACCTCTGCTATGTTTATCCAATGGTTTAATCGTTGGACCAAACCATTTGGTTGTTAAAGGATCCCCACTAATTTAGTAATGAAGTTGCCAAATATTCTAGATAAAGGTTGGAGGACCCGTGACCTATATATTGGGTGCGAATCCCAATGTGCACACATTCCCAGGTATACACGGATCCCTAGGTGGAATAATTTTCTATGCATGACATAAATTTCAAGGTTGTACAAATGTCTTGATTTGTGTGCTAAGAAGAGGCTAAGTATGGTTGTCTCGTAAAGCGTGCCATGAGGTATATTGACAAAACATAAACAACTTTATACTCATTTTTCATGATTTTTCGCAAGGATCATGAATTTGAGGTCTATTTTGTGATTTGAGGTCATTTTTAATTGTATTATCTCAATTTTCCATTAATGAGTATTTAGCGCATTGTTTTGCGTGCCGAAGAGGGTGAAATTGAGCCAATTTGGAAATTGGTCGAATTTGTAGTAATATTTCTCAGAATTTTGCAAGGATTTCAATGATAAACTTATTTTCTTATTTTGAGTTATGGAATTAAAGAGAGTTCATTAAATGGATCTATGCAAGTACATGTTGTCATGTATTTTGGTATTTTGAGATGGTTAAAATAAATCTTATGGTTTGAAGAGAATTCAGAGACGAAGTGATATGGTTATCAATATTATATAATTTGAGTTCTTTATTTTATGTTGTGTCATATCATATTTCAACAAACTAATCATCATTCCATGATTTTTTGGATAAAAAGCACATCATTGGAATTATGCAAACCACCTCAATATGATCAATAAATTATTCTAGATCAAGTTAGATACTGCATGTATATATGTAAAGAAATAAGTGGTGTTTAAGGATTTTCGGATCACTAACATTCAACCAAAAAGGTGCAGACGTCCTATTTCATACCATAAAAAAAAAGAACGTTTGACCCCTTCACAGGTTTTGGTGAACCCTAAATGCCCAATCGTGGGTGAAGAATAAAGCTCAAAAATCATTGTGGATTTATGTTGCGACTATTTGATTAAATACAGATGGCCTTTGTAGCGAAGCTCATGATTGTGCCAAGAGTACCTTGGGGAAGCGAGAGAATGGTCTTGCAATTATTAGATCAAGCGAAAAATTTTGGGGTCTTGCAACCGTTGTTGGTGAACAACGTGGAGCCAATCTGGTATAATGAAGGAGAGGGAAAATAGGGACCCTTCTTCTTCATACTTCCTGGAAAGAGAGTTAACAAACACATTTTATCTACCCTTGTTGTAAATGATCACATAATCATATTTGAATAGCTTGGTCACCCATTTTTGTTTCTTTGGGGATGACATTTGTTGTTCCAGAAAATACTTGAGGCTCTAGTGATCAGTTTTAATCTGGAAGTGTTTCCCTAAGAGATAAGGATGTCAAAGATCCACGACATGTAGAATAGCCAAAATTTCCTTTTCATAGATTGATTGGCCCAAATGTCACTCTAGAATTTGTTTTCCAGTGAAGGCCAAACGCTTGCCATCTTGTATGAGGACTGCCCCAATTCCTTTCCCTGAAGCATCACATTCTAGGACAAAAGTCTTAGTGAAGTCTAGAATTTCCAAGACAAGAGTCATGCACATAGCCTCTTTCAAGGTGTAGAAGTATTGATCACCTGTTGGAGTCCAAGTGAAAACATTTTTTTTAAGGAGAGTAGTGAGAGGTGCTGCAATTTTTCCATAATTCTGAACAAACTTGCGATAATAACTCATTAAACCTAGAAAAGCACACAATATATTAAGAGTTTTAGGGTGAGGCTAGTCCTGCATAGTTTCAATTTCATAGGATCCACCCTTACACCATCCTTGCCAAAAATATGACCCAAGTACTCCACTTCTGAGGCTCCAAAGGCACGTTCAGAGTGTTTGAGGAAAAGTTGGTGTTGAGAGAGTAGATGGAGAACTTGATCCACATGGGTGAGATGGGTTGTCCAAGTTTTACTATAGATGAGAATATCATAAAATAAAAACAAGACAAAATGACGGAGAAAAGGATGAAAGACATGTTTCATGAGACTTTGGAAAGTGGAGGGGGAATTACATAGGCCAAATGGCATGACCAAGAACTCATAGTGATCCACATGAGTTCTAAATGCATTCTAGGGAATGTCTTCTTCTTTCATACGTATCTAGTGGTAGCCAGAATAAAGATCAAGTTTAGTAAAGTACCAAGTACTACTAAATTCATCCGAGAGATCATCAATGCCATGAATGAGAAATTTGTCTTTGATGGTGAATTTGTTGAGGGCATGAAAGTATATACACATGTTCCAAGTGTATTTTTTATTGAGAACCATGACCACATGAGAAGAATAGGGGCTGGTACTAGAACATATAACACCTGCGTCGAGAAATTCTTGAACAATTTTCTCAATTTCATTTTTCCAGGAAAAGGGATGACGATAAGGGTGAACATTGGGAGGAAGACTGCCTGGGAAAAAATGAATGGAATGATCATGAACACCACGGGAGAGGGAAAGTACCTGGGGAGTGGAAAAAACAACTTGGTGTTTGGATATGATAGGGTGGAGGTCAAGATGCACAAAGGGTGTCTCAGCTGCTTGAATGGAGTGGAGTTGGGAAATAATGCTCAGATGACCTTTTTTAAGGATATTTTCCATGCGATGGGAAATGATGATCTAGGGGAGGTTGTTGTGATTCCTTGGATTTAATATTATTGTCCTTCATGTTGGAATTACATGGATAATTCCTTAAAATCCATGAGAATGGTCCCCAGAGTGCATAACCATTCAACACCGAGCACAATATCACAATCGCTCATGTCGATAGAAAACATATGATATTTTAGGTGGTACTAACCAATTTGTAGGCACACATTTTCACAACGACCACCATTTCATGGAACCTCCATTTTCAATCATGATTTGAAATTTTTTGACGACATGGATATATCAATTGATTTCTTGGGAAATGTGGTGATGAATAAAATTATGTGTGCTGCCACTATCAACAAAGGATGATGACTTTCCTATGCTTAATGTAGCCAATTAGCTTGAGGGTTTGGGGAGCAGAGAATCCAGTGAGGGCATGCAACAAAATCAATGGTTAAACTTTTGGTGGGTCAATGAGCGAAGTAGTGGCATCTTGAGGGGGTAGCTCTTCCACATGGGGGACTTTAGCAAACTCATCAAAAAAATCCTCTGAAATGGACATACAAATATTTTGTTCCTTAAAATTTTGCCTGGGAAAATATTTGTCATCACAATTATAACAAAGACCCTTGAGTTTGTGTTCAACCATTTTTGCCTGAGTTAATTTCTGTACCTTGAGAGGGCTGGTAGGAGGGGTAGGATTGGTAGGTCAAGGGTGAGGAAAAAAATAATGTTTGTGATTCTAGGAAAAGACAACCTATTGTGATTCTTTGACATGTTTCGTAGCTTCCAACCAAGTCTGAGGGTGATCCATGAGGAACTGGGCTCAAATTTAATATTTTAGGCCTCTGATAAAACATTCTTGAAAGAAGGCATCAATCATGCACTCCGTTCTGAAGGCCAAGTGTTCAAAGACGGATATAAAGTCTTCCACCATGCCCAAGTCTTTCATTGTGACCAATTGTTTCAACTTGGTCAAAGGACCTAAATAGTGGGTGTCATTGTCAAAGTGTTTATAGAGCTCTGCAATAAACTGGGTCCAAGCAACATACCCCTGGCGTTCATTTTTACGCCATTTCCACCGTTTCCAATGTTTATGATCCATATAGAGAACAAAAAAATGAAGTTCAGACGAGTCATTAATAATTCCATGCAATGAAAAACAATGCTCCATTTGAGTGACCCAACCTATGGGATCAGAGCCATCAAATTTATTGACCTCAACTTTGGGAAGATGGGGGTCACAATGAAAGGAGTTAAATTGAAAGACGATAGAATGGGAGGAGTCAACACCATCTAAGTGGGACGGTTGTTTCAATAAGGAATTTCCCTTGGATCGATTCAGTAATTGGTTGACAATGGATTTGAGGGTGTCAAATTTTCCCGTGAATTTGGTATCCATGGCTTCAAATTTGTGTTGGAATTGTGCAAATTTGGAATTAATGGAAGCAATGTTGAAAGTCACTTGCTGGTTGTTCTCTTTGTTCTGGTTGATGGTAGTTTGAAAGTCTTGGTTGCAAGTGTTGGCCATTTGGAGAGGAGGGGTGCATGTAAGGGGAAATGGGTCCACTGAAAAAAGGTAGATAGGTGAGATATATGACTATGATCAGAGTGAGAAAGGAAATCCAATGGGATATATCTCAAATAAGGGTGGGTGGGACCACAAAAAATAAAGGGTTATAAGTGATAGGTACCACAACGATCAGGGTAAAAAGGGGAATGCAATGGGATATGCTACAAACAAGGGTGCTGGGAAGTGGGTCGGGTCCACTAAAACAAGGCTTAAAAATGATAGGTACCACTACGATCAAGGGGAGAAGAGGAATCCAATGGATAGGTCCCGAATAAGGGTGCCAGTGGGACCACTATACTCTTTTGTTTTATTCTTGCAGATTTATACTCTGACCTAAATAATACTGCAATGTCAAAATTCCCAAATTCTTAATAGGAAAAAATGTGTAGTAATGTTGCAACCAGAATGTAGGATGAAATGTTGCTCGGTCAAAATATCCTTTGTTTTATTTTTTGGTATGTTCTCCCCCGTATTAGGGTTTTAGGGTGCCTATAGACAAGGGTTTTACCTGTGCTATAGCTCTCTGATATATATGTGGGGTTGAACAATAGTACTCGACCCAATATATCAAGGCACCAACTAAGGAGGCTCGACCGTACCCTTAGTCGTACTACCAGACTACCCAGTTACTAGAGAGTATCTTCTCGAGTGTTTTTCTCTATGTCACTATAGAAGTCAGGTAACCGATCAGTTGACCTAGGGTTGGTTTCAGGAGACCTAGGGTATTCTTGATATAGCTTCGGGTATGTGGGAGTGATGGGTGTGTACACATTCTATCTGATGCAGTACTACTCGATGGGTACTAACAGGGGTTACAAAGGTTTCCAACAAGGCGAAACTTTGGTTTCAAGGAAACCCCATGAAATTATATGTATTTCCTGCATGTAGTCTTCCCCACCGCAGTTTTACCCATTGAATGATAGATCTCTGTGCTTTAAATATGCTAGCAGTACAAGTCTCTACCCTGGAAACAAAATTAACTCACAATTCTTGCCAAGGAAATTTCTATGATACCACTTGTAAGGTACCATAAGTAATGTAATATGCAAAAACAAGAATATTCCACAAATACCAATGGAACAGTAAAATATTGAGAATAACAATACCAACAATAATACTTTTATTGAGAGAAAACAATGTTCACTTGCTTCTTCAAGGGGGAAACCTCAAGCAGAGGGGATATCTATTACAATAAATGTCAATACATATACTTTTCATGCCTCCTAATCTTATTTATACCGATTCTATCTTCTAAAGAACATTCTAGAGGAAGATATTTCTAAAAGTGAAAGATTCTATTAGGTCTTCTTGTTGATTAAGGTTGGTTGTCATTGATGTCAACCCTTGAAGAAAACCCCATAGCACAAAGGTTTGGGTAATGGACCCAATATTGTTTGATGTAAATATGACTCATTATTTTCTTTTCATGGTTAATAAGAAGTAAATATGGATGAACTCCAAAGTGGTCCCCTTATGTGAAATCCATCACGGGAAGACACTTGGCAGAGTAAGAGAACCCATGCTTAATTATAGAATAATGAGATGAAGGAAAGTGAATTTGTTAGGGAAATTATCCTATATGGATATGTATTTTCATGCCATTTCTGATGGTATGTGGAACGTAACATAACTCCTCATGGTTAGAGAGTTATGGCCATGAGAGGTTGGAGACCCCAGGTTTGGGTAATGGACCCAAGTTTGTTTGATGGGTAACAGTATGAGTTATGATATATTTTCAGATAATACTATTCTATATGGATATTACATGTCATTCCGTTTCTTTTGGTATGTGGAACGTCACATAACTCCTCATGGTTTGAGAGTTATGGCCTTACGAAGTTGGAGGACCCTCATATGTCATCTAGAAGCCTGAAAAGGTCAAAGTAGTCAAAGTGGTTTAAGAGATTTTTAAAGGACAAATAATAAAGTGAAGTGATGAGTGTATTATAATTCAAATTGAATACAAAATAAATTATTTCAATAATAATTTTAATGGAGAAATTAGAAGTGGGTTAACCCTAAAATAAGGAAAGTCGACCAAGTGACCTAGAAGATGTTTTTAAGGAAGCTACTTGGAGAGTATAAATAAGAGGAAAGGCTCTCTCATTTAACATACACTTGAGAATATTGAATATCTATAGGTTTCTGAGGTAACCAAGTATATATAAACCTAAATTTTGAGTGAAGGTGAAGAAAAGAAGGCCGAAATGCAAGGAAGGATAAATTATTTTGATGGTGCTTTCTAAGGTATGTTATTTACAGGACATCTCACCATTTTCGCTATAAATTTTTTTCTATAATTATTCAAACTGTGAAATTTCTATTCCATTGAGAAAACTTATCCAAGTATCTGTGGTGAAAAATTCATCTTGTGGGTCGTTGTATTTTGGCAGTTACACTCCGTGGAAAATAGGGTTTGTGGCTAGTCCTGAAACTAGTAAAAAACAAGTGTTTCGGGTAAAAATGTTGTAACTTATTCATAACAGATACAAATTTAGTGAAAAAAAATGTGTTGGTTAGAGTACAGTATTTAGTATTCTGTGTAATAGTTTCATATCAATTCAACAAATATTCTGTGCGGGGCACGCTCTACAAGGTCGCTCTCTAGAATAAGCTAGAATTCAACAAGGTATGCCATGTCTACTATAACTCCTTTCCTGAGAGGTTCCAAGTAGTAAAACTTGGAGGAATTGCATTAAAAACATTGAAGAACATTTTGTATCAGTTTCATATCTTTATACATTACATGTACAAATTTATGATTACTTCAAGTTAGGGTTGTTGACTAATCCAAAACTAGGCTTATGATTACTTCAAGTTAGGGTTGTTGACTAATCCAAAACTAGGCATGTGAGACTAAATAAAAGTTTGATGAAAATGCTAGTCTCTTATTGTTAAAGTTAAGGAAGGTTTGTAGGATTGTGATCATATACACCAGGTCTATTACATAGATACAAATCATATTTGGATGATGAAATTGATGAGGGATTTTGGTTGAGTTGCATGTTGAGTACATAGTTGAGACAAGTAGTTGATGAGTTGGCACATACATGAGGTGTATAGTTGATGATGTTGGTTGATGAGTAGTTGAAACATGAATGGTACATACTTGGTACATGGTTGGATGCACATTTTTATGGTACAGTTTGATTACAGGTTGTTTGGTACAGGTTGGTGCATGGTTGATGCACTTGTTTATGGTACATGTTGATTACAAGTTGAGGTACAGGTTGATGCATGGTTCAGATTTATTGATACAGATTTACAGTGGTATATCTCACAGTGATAGCGTGACAGTGGTTCCATCATTCTACTTCTACTTCAGGGTGGTAGGATGGGGCAATGACAGGTGGTTGTAGCCACCTTCCGGTTGTAGCCGGAGAACATAGTGGGTTGTAGCCTCCTTCTGCTTGTAGCCAGAGAATTGGGGAGTTGGAGATTCCCTTAGGTTGTAGCCTGAGAAACTAGGGGGTTGGAGCCTCCTTCCAGTTGCAGCTGGAAAACAAAGGAAGTTGGTGCTTCTAATGAATGTAATTCTTCAAGACATATAAGAAAAAGCATTCCGTGGTTTTCTCCCGATTTGGGTTTCCACGTAAAACACTAGTGTACTGTGTATGTATGTGATTGTTTATTTATTACTTCTCATTATTGGATAATAATTCTACATTGATATAACAATTGAAGTAAAATGATTATAATTACGCTATTACTGATTCACCCCCCCTCTCAGTAATCCAACAATTGGTATCAGAGTAGGTTCCTTCAGAAATCAGTTTAACCACTGAAAGGTAGATCATGGAGAGTACCAACTCGTATAAAAATGGAATACCACAGTTTGATGGACATAAGTATGCTTTTGGAGCATAAGGATGAAGAAATATATACAGGTACAGGGATTTCAAGTTTGGAAATCAATTGTAGATGGATACACAATGCCATCTGTTCCACCAACAAATGACAAAGCAGTGAAACTTGGTGAGAATAATTCCAAAGCCAAAAATGCACTTTTGAATGGTC
>CBVK0100240170.1:0-13632 GCA_900067695.1 Picea abies | reverse complement strand
TTTGTGCTTTGTTAGGTAAACGCGGGTTGTAGAAGGCCTGCCAGCGTTCAAACGCGTGCAGTAGTGGGTTAGGGCACGTTTTCCTTTACTTGAGAGGATTTTTGAAGAGGTTGTTCAGCAGATGTTTTGGAAATGAAGGGCAATGATTTGGCCTGATGCCAGGTAAGCATGTGCGGTGCAATTTAGGGTTATAACAATAACCTAGGTAACATAGACTTAATACTAATCATTGACAAAAAATTGTGATGCAAGAGGCATCAACAAAATCTCCATGGGGACTGGAAGAATAACTAGTTGGACGAGTAAACTCTAAGTAATGAGCTCAACTTCCTAAGGCAATGCTAAACCCAAACCTTGGATAAATGGACTTAAGGATTTGTGCTTTGTCCAAAGGCGACATGACTGTTGTCGATAGGAGATAATATTATTTTCCCTCCCTTATTTTTTTTTGTTTTTTCAAAGTAAGAGAAATGCTATGATATAAGAGAGGAAACAAGTGTTGCGAGTAAGAAACTAGTTCCAAGTAGTGGAATATACCTATTCTCAATGTAAGGGAATGCATGTGGGACATGGACACTTGGGGGGATGTTTCCTCTTCGGGTAAAGGGTGTCAAGCTTCAAAGGATATATGGAAGGCACTTCTTGGTGAATGCTGATAATTGTTGGGGAAATAGGCTTATAATGAGAAAGAGGGAGACAGAATTAGACTCAACAATGCACACATGGTGATAAAATGCAATTACAACTTAACACTAGAAAGAAACTTCCAGTAATGTTATTTTCTTTAGATTTAGTGCCTTAGGCCCAAAAAAGTATAAAACAATACTCATGGGAACTCTTCTAGCCAAAGATGACTAGAGTATTCCTTTTTCGTAATTAGTCTATTTGGTGCATAAAAGGGTTAAACTTATACTGAAATAGTCATCCTTTCAAAGAAAGTTAACAAGTGTGAAAGAGACAAGTTCACTCGACAATATTTTTGTTTTTTAACGATTCGTAAAAGAGCTTAACTAAGACTCGACGGGAGTCCATTAGGTAGTGGTCAGAATGAGATTGAGTAAGAGTAATGGGGTTCCAACACAAAGTCATATTAGAACTAGAAGGGACTCCTGAACCTATGGAGTAACTTCAGCATGGGCACCAAATGGAAAAATTGTTCTAACTAGGGTACCCATGTTTGGCAAGTCTCTACCACTTAATAATGACACTTCTAGTGACAACAAGAAGGTTCTAGGTCACTAAAAAATGGGTTTTTACCTTGGACATATGAATCATGGTCATACGACGATGAAAAAATGCAAATCAAGGTGAGAACCTATCCTATATGCTAGTGATGGTATATACTTGTTGGAGGCACAAAGAGGCTAAAAAATGTTGGAAATCCACTAAACTCTGGAAAAACCACTTCAAACCATGTCTTGCACTACATGATTAGTCCATATGGTTTCAAAAATAGGAAATATAGGGTAAAAACTATATAAATTGGGTAAAGTGTTCTACAAATAGTAAAAAAAAAGAAGTTTTACCATGTCATTTGAGTTTTTACCCACATAGTGCTTTTGAGGCCATCTCACCCACAATCTTCCAGTGACGATTCTAGGGGATATGGTCAACGAAATTGGAAACCATCTGGACCAAGTAAGTTCTCATACTTTACTCTTCCATTTCCATGGTTTAAGTTTTAGATTTAGTCTTCAATTTTTTAGTTTTGGAGGCTGTAAGGTTAGAGATAGGGTGTACGCGGACTATAGTTTATCGGTTCGCGTATATGACCCCATGTACACAGGAAAAGAGAAGCTTCCCCATGTATATAGATCCCTATACATGACTATTATAATTGTAGCATGTGTATAACTACGTGAATAAGGTTTTTACTAAAATGTGACTCAAAATTTGATGTTTCCTTTACAGGATGGTGATTGAATGTAGAGAGAGGGAGCATGAGCAGATTGATGTTGCAATAGAAAGAGATATGAGGGCCCAAAAAGATTTAAAACTATGTGGGATATATAAGTTTTGGGACATAAAAGGAATGAGGACCCAAGTGAGATTTCTCCAAACATTGATAAACTACTAGGATCCAAAGACTGAGTCCCTCAATCTCGATGGGAAACCATTAAGGATTGAGGTGGATGACATCTTTTTTATCACAGGGTTGTATCACCAAGGAGAGATGGTAAATATCAAGGCCCAAGGGGATGGAGGTGGGAGGTGTATGGAGGAGTACATTGCCACCTAATGCATTGCAGACATAGAGAAAGTGAGGAGCCAACTCCCTATTAGGGCGATTTAGAACCTGAGTTTGAAGATCACCGTCTTAGTAATCACATGGATATTAGGACCAACCTCATTTCATTAGGAGTCAAGGTCACTTATGTTCTATGTTGTGGAGTGTTTGAGAACCACAATTTATTATTGGTGCACCTCACTACTGGCTGACATGAAGAGCCAGTTCATGGACTGCAAACTCAGGAGGATGAGGAACTTCGGGTTTGCATCCATTATATATTTTTTTCTTTGAGAGGTTTTCAACTCTTATCCCTAGAGTATAAGTCCCTCCACATGGTCTAAATGATCCAGCCATGTCCCGATGGACTGAGGTGATGAGGCAGTTGGGAGGTGGCAGGGTTCCAACCCCCTACAATGATGAGTTCTTTCATTGGTGGCAATGAGATATCGTTTCCATTGATGACTATCCCTATGAGGGGATCGACTAACGATGGGATTGTGACATGACATTACCACCAAGATCTTCCTTTGGAGAGATTGGTGAGAATTTTGTTTTTTGTATATTTCATTTTTTTGTGTTTTTTGATTTGATAAATGAAAAAAAAATAAAAAAAATTGTATGGTATCATATTAATATTTATTTCTTTTATGTAGATGTAGTTCCACAATGGTTGGATGGATACCCAAGGCATTGGTGTAGGGACCGAGGAGAGGAGATGGTTGGAGGGGATGCATGGATAGTTCTATAGAACATGCAAGGAAACCTATCTTGTCTGACACACATGATTCCTATGGTCCAGGTGGAGGATATTCCAAAGGCTATGCAGACGTAGGTTATGGGTATACCACGTGCATGGGTGAGACTCTTTCATCATCTAGCGAATGCTATAGTCTTCTATCATGACATGCATCTGGGACCTCAGGCTTAGATTCCATGGTTATATGATATACCGGTCGTATATGTATTTTTGAGGGATACAAGACCAATTTTGTACTATGAAACCATATTTTTTGGACTTAATGGATGAAATATATAAAAATATTTTGGTCTTTAGCTTTACTTGCATATATTACGATCAATGAATGTATGAATGTGTGTTTTCTTTACTTAGTTATGTGAAATATTCCAATCTAAAATGTAATTAGCATATGAATAGGATAATTTATTAGAACTTATAGAGATATGATTATAAGTAATAAAATCAAAATATCATTCCAAAAGTCGTACCCAAAGGAAATGCAAGAGTAATGTAGAATCTCTTACTCGGTACCTGTCGTTCAACCGACATACAACTAACTGGGAATCTAGGAGAACTTATAAATATCGAACACCATGTGAAATGACATCGCGTAATAGCTCTATAACAATTTTATACTCAACCACATTGTTTGTTGGCCCTTGACCAAGTTTTGAGGGTTCTTGGTCATGTTTGACCTATTTTTGGGACTTCGACAGGCTGTTGAAGGTGGAGCGCAAGACGAAGTAGAGATCGTGAGATCTAGGCCCCTTTTTGGGTTTTGGGATTATGTAAAGGGTATGGGATGTCGGCCCATGGGTTTACCCATGCTTAGGCCCACTTTTGTTACCCATGCTTAGGCCCACTTTTGTAATGTATAAATAGATATCTAGGCGATGTAAGTTAAAGGAAAGGGAATGAAGTTGTATCAAAGTGCATCTAGGTGATGTTGTGCTAAGTGAAAGTATGGTTTATAGATGCTTTTTGCATACTGTGAGAGAATTGCAGAGCTAACTGCAAGTGGTTGTAATAGATTGTGGAAGGCTTTGTGTTGTAATGCAAGGAAGGAGGATCTAGCGAGGTGTGCAAATCTCATGTCCTATACAGAGTGAGACTTGGATGCTCTGTGCCTATAAGAAGTTTGACTGAAGATAATAAAGAAGCAGAGTTGGTGGACGTAACCCCAGGGTGGGGGTGAACCATGTATATGTTGTGTTTCTCTACTCTGTGTGATGTATTAATGTGTTTATATGTTACTTTCTAAGTGCTTTGATAGATCAGTTTATGATTTGTGCTTATAATGAATATGAATGCTAGATCTGACCTATATGAATGTGATTAGTGCTTGATTCTTCTAGATCTAATCTATCTCTTTATGTTGAGTGCTTAGACACATTAGATCTGAATAAGTGTTGAGATGCTATGTTTTATTTGTGGATTAGATATTGGTTACACATTGATGAACTGTCGGTGCTAAGTGCTTTGTTAAGTATTACAATCACAAATCTATGTCCCATCTAAGGTTGCAGACACTGGAGTCCTGCAACCACCCCTGCCTCTAACTCAAGTGAGAATTCATCTGCCTCGCAGGTGTTGCCAAAAGAGATGGTAGTTATGGTTTTTTTGGTGTGCTATTGTAGCGTTGAACCCTAGGTCTACCTCTGTGCCAACAAATGGTTCCGTTGCTGGGACCTGAAACTGTGATTGTTGGGAACTGAGGAAGAAGAAGCTTTGTGCAAATATTTGACCTGAAATTGTGAAAGCCCTGTGCGTAGATATGCTACCCTAGTGTGTAGCATTATACTTGACCTGTGAATATTTGTGCCAGGAGGAAGGACATATCTGAAGAAAAGAGGTAACATCTGCAAGCTCTGTGCTCTGATAAAGGTAAGAATAGTGAAAAGTTTAAGATCTGCAATTTTTGTGCTCTGTAAAAGTAAGATAAGTGGAAATTTTTGTTTCTAAAGTATGGATCTAGGTATGTTTGATAGATTTTTTCCTAGCTTGAAAACTAGGGCACTAATAGATTAAAGAAGGTTTGATATGCATAGATCAGATAAGAATAGTGAAAGATATGTTATACATATGCATAGAAAGAATGTTTGGACTAACAAGTGGATGCAGGATCCTAGAAATAAATGTTTGCAGGTTAGCTACTATGAACCTAGCGTGTAGTACATGAAGAGATGGGAGTCATTTAAAAGAAAGAGAGGATTAACCCTCTGTTACAGTTGCAGAAGACCGGGACATTTTGCTAAGGAATGCCCTAGTAGAAGACCTAGTTTTCTTTGTTGCAAAGCTATGGACCATGAAGTATTGGATTGCCCTAGAATGATTTCTAAGCTTGAATAAATGAACATGAGACAAGAAAACCTTAAGGTAGATCTAGAAACTATGATTATGGAAAAACCCTAGAAAGAATCCGATAAAGTATTGTTACAAATGAAAGAAACCCTGAATGACCACCGACATGTCATCTTATCAGAGATATTCAAAGAAAAAGAATTCCTTGAAGCAAGAATAAGAGACTTCGACATTGACTGTGTTCTAGATGAGGAAACACGAGTGAATTTCATGACAGAAAGAACTTGGGAACTTTTAGGGAATCCTGTTATGACTCCTTCATTGGGAGGAATAGGTCTACTTAGAGTAAAGCTATAAAACCTATGTGGAAAGCTCACCCAGATATCTGTGAATGCCAATGGAACTTCGACAGAGGAATATTTTGAGATTGTTAAATTTATTCAGAACAATGCCCCATTTACCATCTTACTAGGAAAACCTTGGATTGAAAGAGATCAGGCTAGAAGGAAAGAAGAAGAAGAATTTTTAGAGCATAAGAAGAAAGAGTTAAAATATTTCATGACTAGAAGGATCACACACTTGATTGAAGAACAGGAGAAAATATCAAAGCTATTTAACACCAAAGACCTGGATGTTGAAGTTGCAAGAACACTAGAAGACCCACAGAAGATTGAAGTACCTATTCCAGATAAAGAATAAGTGTCACACTCAAATCTTAGGAAAGAATATCAACAATGTGAAGTAACTATGCCAAAAGAAGATAAGAATCAGAATGGAAAAAATCATACTAAGAGGAATATCACTAGAAATAAATATAGAAAGCTAAGTAAGAAGAGAGCTAAGATCAACAAGTTATAGAAGGTTCCAAAGGGAACTTCGCAGAAGGAAAATTTGCAATAGGTATGTTTGATAGATTTTTTCCTAGCTTGAAAACTAGGGCACTAATAGATTAAAGAAGGTTTGATATGAATAGATCTGATAAGAATAGTGAAAGATATGCTATACCTATGCATAGAAATAATTTTTGGACTAACAAATGGATGCAGGATCCTAGAAAGAATTTTTTGTAGGTTAACTACTATGATCCTAGAGCACAGTACAGGAAGAGTTGGGGATCATTTAAAAGAAAGAGAGGATTAACCCTTTGTTTCAGTTGCAGAAAACCAGGACATCTTTCTAAGGAATGCCCTGGCAAAAGACATAGTTGTCTTTGTTGCAAAGCTATGGACCATGAAGTATTGGATTTCCCTATAATGATTGCTAAGCTTGAAGGAATGAACATGAGACAAGAAAACCCTAAGGAAGATCTAGAAACTAAGATTATGGTAGAACCCCAGGAAGAATCAGAGAAAGTATTGCTACAGATGAAAGGAACCCTAAATGACCACCGCATGTCAGATTATTAGAGATATTCAAAGAAAAAGAATGCATTGAAGCAAGGATAGGAGACTTCGACATTGAATGTCTTCTAGATGAAGAAACACAGGTGAATATTATGATAGAAAGAACTTGGGAACTTTTAGGGAAGCCTGCTATGACTCCTTCCTTGGGAGGAATATGGTTATTCATAGGAAAGATGATAAAACTATGTGGAAATATCACTTAGATATCTATGAATGCCAATGGAACTTCGACAGAAGAAGACTTTGAGATTATTAAATTTATTGAGGAAAATGCCCCATTTACCGTGTTACTATGAAAACCTTGGATTGAAAGAGATCATATCAGAAGAAAGGAGGAAGAAGAAGTCTTAGATTAGAAGAAGCAAGAGTTAAAAGATTTCATAACTAGAAGGATCGCACACTTGATTAAAGAACAAGAGAATAGATCGAAGCTATTTAATGCCAGAGACTTGGATATCGAAGTTGAAAGAACACTAGAAGACCCACAGAAGATTGAAATACCTATCCTAGATAAAGAAGAAATATTACCCTTGAATCCTAGGAAAGAATCTCAATAGCATGAAGTAACTATGTCAGAAGAAGATAAGAATCAGAATGGAAAAAGGAATACCAAGACGAATCTCACTGGAAAGAAGGCTAGAAAGCTAAGTAAGAAGAGAGCTAAGTTACAGATGGATCCAGAAGGAACTTCGCAGAAATTTGCAAAATTGGAACTTTGCCAAGATATCAAAACAACAACATGTGGCACTTCATCGTGGCGAAGAAATATAGTCATTGGGTACATTATAACCGTTTGACCAATGCTCTAAATGGGTAGAAAGGAATTTTTGGTTCACCAATAGATCGTTGGAACGTGCCGTAATGGACAGAAGAAAGTTAATGAAGGCTCCATACCCATTGCAAGAGATCCGCTACTGAGTTACCTATTTATCCTATCGCGCCATGCACTGAGAACACTTTTGCTAACCGAGAATCTGAGCCCATAGACTAAGTTGATCTTACACAGTAATCTTTGCATTATTTCCATCTATTCTATTGTAGTAACTGGTTTCTCTTGAATTCTATATATTCAACCTCGAGCACGTATGTCTGAAGAGCTCACCACAGTCGAAGACTCAGTGACAGAAGTACTCATCGGCCTTATGACTGAAAGAGTCATGTCTGAGAGAGGAGTGTCAGTAGGGGTACAAGCTTCATAAAAAAGAATAGTGCAAGCCTCTCTGTCAACTGCTCGCGAAGTCGGACCATCCCAACCATCCAAAGAAAAGTGAACTAAGCACAGGGATGACCTAGCGAATGCAAAGCTGATACTGACCATATTGCCCACCTATATTCCACCTCTGACCAGCGTAGTGAATCATGATAGTGTACCCAGATATTTCAAGTACACCTTGGTTACTGTGTACCTCTCGAAGGGGATACGCATAGTTCGAATAGACCAGGACAATATCGCAGTGTTGAAGTTCAGCGACTTCAACCTCAAAGACCGAAAATTATATAACATGCTCGCCCCGTATAAGTAACTAACCAGAACGAAGGGGAATAATTCAAAGATAACCCCCCAGTCATGGATGATGAACCTCATGCAATCCACTATGCTCAATGTCATGAATATTCCACACTTTGGTAGACATCAGGAAGTCAATGCCTGTGTCAAGTTGCTACTTTCCTGCTACCATGGAGGCTACTTGTGGCTAAACTATCATATTACATTTGATACAACATTGATCCATAGGATCATAGGGTTGAGTATGCAAGGACCTGACCTATAGGATTTCTATCCCGAAAAATCCATGGACCACGTGCTAGCACAGAAGATCAAGGACACCTATGGCGATGTTGCGAAGGGAACAAGAGGTTACAAGGTAGCCTCCATCCAGAATGGTGCAGTGTGCCTTGCCTGTCAGTTAATTGTAGGGAATTTAGTAAGAAAGAACCAACCTACATAAGACACCGGCTTTGTATTTGACCTTGCAGGGAAGTGCGCGGAAGGCCTGCAGATGAACTGGGTGAAGTACCTAGTAAATCAATTGGAACTAGATTGTAGAGAAGCACAAGATCAAGGATATGAATTTCACTTTAGTTGGCTCTTGATCCTTATTGCCTTTATTGTCTGGAAGATGCCGGAATGTGTGACCTTCCCTGACATCGAGCCATTTGAGCCACTGGCTATGAAGTTCGCTACACTCTGGTATTCGAGTGATATGAACAAACAATGGCACGCGAACGTTGTTTTTCATACCTATTACCTTCAGCTAAAGAGAGCCATAGAATCTGAGCCTCGCATGACTCCGAACACTTTACACCGGTTCTGGCCCCTGATGAAGTTCAACGCAGATCAACATTTCATTTACATTACAATGTGATCCAATGAACATAAGCAACAACTTCAGTCATACTACAAGCTGACAGAAGAGGACCTGGAGGAAATCACTAAGGACCAGTCGGTGGACCTCCTTATTTCAAAAGACCCTACCAAGATATCCGACCTCGACAACCCATAAACTGCGCATGATACACCCGGACCCAGCAAGACAAAGAAGACCAAAGAAGCCCAAGATTTAAGCAGTGCCTCAGTAAATATTTCTTCCATATCACCAGAGCAAGGGGGTGATGGCGAAGAGATAAATAGAATAGAAGTTGAACAAAAGAAAGATGAAGTAACAGCACCCAAAGACAAGACTGACTCCTTGAAGAAGAGGAAGGTTTCTCCACTGAAACCTTCTTCGAGGAAGAAATCGAAAGCCACCATGACCAAGATGCAGATTGTCCTCACCTATGATGATTTTGACTTCATAATCGCAACCTTGAACAATGCTTCACTAGAAATAGTTGAGAAACAGGAAGCCAAACAGGAGAAAATGTATGATAGAATTGAGATTGAACTTCAAGGGGTACAACAAGCACTTCAGTGTAGTCACGCAGTGTCCACTGTGCCCCTGCCATCAGGAGAACTTGAGTTGGTAGTCACGCAGTGTCCACTGTGCCCCTGCCATCAGGAGAACTTGAGTTGGGATATGATCTAGCCCAACTCCATAGATTAGCTGATACATTCAAATCTCACCTTTGACGAGCACAAGAAGAAACTGAACAAGCCACCCAGGCCTTGAAGAAAGTGCAAGGTGTACTCATAGAACAATGAAGCCTGCAGAACAGGAAAATATTGCTCTCCAAGAAAAGTTCAACGCAGAAAAAGCACAGCTACAACAAGGAAAAGGATAGTTTCTCACGGAGAAACTAGAAGTGATAGAAGCAGTCAGCAGAGCACTTCACTCTATGAAAGTCGTAGAAATAAAGGAAGAATACCAAGTCAGGAACCAAGTAGACTAGCTCACCAAAGCTATCTAGAAGCTACAACAATGCATAGAAGACTTAGAACTCTGCACAGTTCCTAAGACTCTGCAAGATGTAAGGGATCAAAGAGAAGCCACTACCCGAAGCATAGTTGAGAGACTAAAGGCCCTTGCCATGGAATGTAAGAAGCTAAGTAACCATAGTGCCCAGATGTATGAGAAACTCACCGAGAATCTAGAATTACAGGCACTAGAGTCGTAGCTCCAGGAAGTAAAGCAGCACGCAGAGACACTACAGGTGCAGTTGAAGGCCCCGTCAGTTGTGGAAATAATGAAGTGATCTCAAGAGCCGTGCATTGCCCAGTAGTAGATCCATACTATTCAGAGCAGAGTTATGGAAGTAACTCAGAGACTCTAACCTGTACAAGATAAGGCTTACCAATTATTCACAGAGGTTGAAGGCTGAGGAGCAGAGCTGGAGCATATTGTCACCACAGTAGAACAACAGCTAGAGGAACTTGTCAATGATGTAGTTATCTAGGAGTTCGCTGAACAGGAGGTCGTGGCACAACAACGAGTCCAAGCAGCTCGAGCCAAGCTCGAGGATTTTGAAGTAGAACTATCTAGACCAGAGTGACTCGGGACGAGTCACAGGTGAGTTTTGGGGGCTTGTTGGCCCTTGACCAAGTTTTGAGGGTTCTTGGTCATGTTTGACCTATTTTTGGGACTTTGACAGGCTGTCAAAGGTGGATCACAAGATGAAGTAGAGATTGTCGGATCTTGACCCCTTTTTGGGTTTTGGGATTATGTAAAGGGTATGGGATTTCGACCCATGGGTTTACCCATTCTTAGGCCCACTTTTGTAATATATAAATAGATATCAAGGCGATGTAAGTTAAAGGAAAGGGCATGAGTTTGTATCAAAGTGCATTTAGGTGATGGTGTGCTAAGTGCAAGTATGGTTTGTAGATTCTTTGTGCATATTTTGAGAGACTTGCAGAGCTAAGTGAAAGTGGTTGTAACAGATTGTGGAAGGCTTTGTGTTGTAACACAAGGAAGGAAGATCTAGCGAGGTGCGCAGATCTCCTATCCTCTACAAAGTGAGACTTGGATTCTCCATGCCTATAAGAATCTTGACCGAAGATAATAAAGAAGGAGATTTGGTGGACATATCCCCAAGGTGGGGGTGAACCACGTATATGTTGTGTTTCTCTGCTCTATGTGACATATTAATGTGTTTATATCTTACTTTCTAAGATCTTTGATAGATCAGTTTATTGTTTGTTCTTACAATGAATATGAATGCTAGATATGACCTATATGAATGTGCTTAGTGCTTGAGTCTACTAGATATAATATATCTCTTTATGTTGAGTGCTTAGACACATTAGATCTGAATAAGTTATTCGATGCTTTATTTTATCTACGGAGTATATATTGGTTACATATTGATGAACTGTTGGTGCTAAGTGCTCTGTTAAGCATGACAATCACAGATCTGTGTCCCAGCTAAGGTTGTAGACACTAGAGTCCTGCAACCACCCCTGCCTCTACCTCGGGTGAGACTTCATCTACCTAACAGGTGTTTTTGAAAGGGCTAGTAGTTAGGGCTATGTTGGTGCGTTGTTGCAGCATTGAAACCTGGGTCTGCCCCTGTGCCAACATTGTTCATTGATGGCTCCAGAGAAACGCCTCCTGAAGACACCAATTTTCCCTCGGGTGAATAGATAACCCAAGTGATGGAAGAAATGTTTCGAGTATGATGAATGGCACTGTCTATGAATCCTAAGAACACTGAAGATCCCATTGACATCTTCCAACCAATGGAAAACTCAATAATCAAGTCGACAATACAAAATAATAAAGATAAAAATATATACACCAACATACACTAGTATACAAAGGTCACGCTCGGACTTGAGGTTTCAAGAATAATGCCTTTTAAGGTAGAGCCCATTTTTGGGCTCGTCCAACAAATTCCCTTCAAAATCTTCTAATTCATAGGCTCCTTTTTCGAGGACATGTCTGTCGATATAAGGACCGTGCCACATGGGATTGAACTTTCCTGCCCCCAACGGTTCTTTATATTCATCATAAAGAAGAACCGACTCATGTTATTGGTTACTTACTCTTCTTTCTTTACCATCTAAGTTATTGACCCAGGGTTCATGTCTTTTTGGGTTTCCAGCAAAGCCTCTAAAACTATCGACCCTCCTGGTAAACCAGAAGGCAACAGAACACATAGAATGTGCTATGCAGTCTCACCCGAGATAGATTTAAATAGGTGGCTATAATACTCAGGTGTCTACATCCTAGGATTGAGTATGATACAGGGGTTTATTATTCAAAGCCATGTACTATGAATTTTTATTGCAATTTAGTATTCTTAACAGTTATTCATTTATCTTCCACAATTTATTTCCTTAACAACCCAATCATATTTCATAACAATATAATGACTCATTCATTAAGCACAACAATTAACTACTGAAAGAAGACAAAGGCATGCATGAATTCATCAAACTACACAGATATTACCGTGGTTCACCTCCTCATGGGCTACGTCCACAAAGATCTAGCTCTTGGCTCTTTATTTATTGTAGTTCTGCATCTCCAGCGTCGCGCGCTTACAATTCTCATCAGATGGGTAAGATCTACATGAGGCAAACTAGATCACACCAGGATCCACATCCTGTGATCTAATCCTAAGATATTCTTTCTCTCCTCTATTCTATCTCAACATCTTACAAAATAGTTCATAGCCACATTACATATTGTATCAACTCGTACATAACTCGTATGAACAATATAAAAGCGAACTAGTCAAGAACCAACAACAGCAACCTGATTCCTACGTATCTATATATTTATATATATCGGGATCTTCAGTCATTTACATTGTATTACAAAAAATCCCTAACCCTACTAATGTTAGGTCTTCCTCCCATGCACACGTGATGTTCTTCCTTCCAACTTTCGCTTTCCTTGTGCACGCTTTCTTGCATGCGTGCGTGTTGTGTTTCCCTCCAACTGTTACTTCAGTTCCTGCACACTTTATTTCCCCATGATCATCCTTATTTCCACACCGTATTGGTGCCAAAAAGCCCCCAACACTGACATGTAACTCGTCTCGAGTCACCTAATCCTTCTGAGCTTCCTCGATCTCCTTGGTGATCATATGGAACTTTTCCTTGAGCTCTGCTACTTTTGTCAGTGCCTGCATGGTCTTCTCCTTGATGGTGTCCAGTACTTGGGCTGCCACCTCATTGTTGATCAATATTTCATATTCTTCCTGGGTCTATGCTATCTGTGTCTTGATAGAAGAGATAAATGGAATAGAAGTTGAACAAAAGAAAGATGAAGTAACACCACCCAAAGACAAGACTGACTCCTTGAAGAAGAGGAAGGTATCTCCCCTGAAACCTTCTTCGAGGAAGAAATCGAAAGCCACCATGACCAAGATGCAGACTTTCCTCACCTATGATGATTTTGACTTCATAATTGAAACCTTGAACAATGCTTCACTAGAAATAGTTGAGAAACAGGAAGCCAAACAGGAGAAAATGTATGATAGAATTGAGATTGAACTTCGAGGGGTACAACAAGCACTTCAGTCTAGTCACGCAGTGTCCACTGTGCCCCTGCCATCAGGAGAACTTGAGTTGG
>CBVK0100240169.1:0-13633 GCA_900067695.1 Picea abies | reverse complement strand
GAACAAGCAATCACATGGTGGTAGACACACCCAACAACTCGTAACCTCCAACCAACCTCCAATTGAAATTTGTCAACAGGATGATTTCAAAGAATTCGTTCACAAGTGGTTCATCCAGTTAGAGTACACGGATGCAATGCTAGCATAGTGGTTGCAACTCTAGCAGACTCTTGAATAGTTAATGGAACAATTCATCAAGGAATCTAATAGAATATCCATCAAAATTGAGGTAAGGGATTTTGCAACTACCCTCTGCGTCAAGTTCATTTCTAATCTGTAAACTATCATGGATATTCCACTGGAACTGTTCATCACAACAAATATGATAAACAAAACTATAATCTACACTATGAAGGTTAAATTCCTTTAGATTTCAAAATGTTTAGTTATTGATTTTCTTCTTATGCATTAAATAGATAAAATCTGGAAAATAGAGAATAGTAATATACAATCACACAGCATCCTCAGAATAACACAAATATTTTTTCTGGGAAACCCTTACGAGAGAAAAGCCAGCTAGAAGGTGAGGCTGCTTTGCTCTCTTTTCTCTGGTATGGAAATAATGCAAGTACAAAGGAGAAGGCACTCTCTATGGAGTTACCTGAGACCTGTGGCCTATTAGGCCACTACAAAACATTAACCCCTCTATTATGCGAAGGTGAGGCTGCTTTGCTCTCTTTTCTCTGGTATGGAAATAATGCAAGTACAAAGGAGAAGGCACTCTCTATGGAGTTACCTGAGACCTGTGGCCTATTAGGCCACTACAAAACATTAACCCCTCTATTATGCTCTCTAATTTCCCACTCCTAGTTGTTATGCTCTGCTATGGAACAAAATGCAATAACATAGAATGGAACCCCCTTCTCCTCCTAGTGGCCAGGTATTTAAGATAGCCCAATAGCCATCTAGGGGTAGGATTTTGACTTCCTCAACCCTCAATTGTGATAGGTTTTTGAACCTTCTAGAATATTCTTGAAGTTACATACGTGGCTAGCCCCATATGCATGAGTAAAGGGGGATGACGTGGCATCCTCTTGTACCATGGTGGTCAACACGGTAGGTCAACTTGCAGGAGGCATAGCTTTCGCATATGAGCACTGATTGATGCAATTTTTGCACCGTTGGAAAGGTATCGATGTTTAGAATAGCGTCATGAGGTCCAAGTTGTGATGAGAAAGTTTTAACCCCAAAAAATGTCATTTGATGCCTCAAAATGGCCCTGGAAGGTTCCAGACCCCAATTTTCCAAACTGGGACCTGCCACTAAAATGGCCCTGCAATCTAATTACTCCAATTTTTTCCACTCTGAAAGCATCGAGATAGATGAGAAATAATATAATGATCCAATCCAGATCAATTTCTAGTTTGTTTCTTGATGTTAGAGAAAACCTTGAACTCTTCAACATATCCTCATTAGATCATGCTTTGCAACCATCTTCCAAAATCGAAGCTAAGGCTTATCAACCCACCCAACAACTGCCACAACCCTTGCATACAAAGTGATTTTCTCCCCATACTCTCTCAACCACCATTGGTTTTGCTCTAGAGACAACTAATCTTGCTTGTCAATTGAATTATAGATGTTACTCTTATCATCAAGGGTATGGGAATTTCAAAGTGAATTTCGTGCCTTGCAAGACAAAAAGGCTGGGGGTCTCCTTACTAAATTTCAGTAAGTTATTGAAGAACTTGCACCTAAGGAACAACTACATCAACTTGAGTTCCATGATCCTAGTTCCTCCAACCCTTCATTAGCCTTCCCAAGGAAGCATTATATTGATATTGACTGAGAAGCTCTTTTCAATCACACTTTTTATGTTAGGAAAATATGCAAACAACTCATCATGGATAGTGAAAATTAAATGAATGTAGTTTCTTATAAGTTGGTTGACTCACTCTTGGATGGGTAAAGGAAGTAGGTTTATCCACACTTATCAAATGTAGATGTTCTATCACTTTTTCCATTGGAATTTCAATTTATACATTTTACTATGTTATTGCACCATTGGATTGTTGTGACATACCTCTTGGAATGCCATACCAATTTGACAAAAGGGAATACTACGATGCTATGTCGTCGGGGAGTGCCCCCCCCCCCCAATGCTTTGCTCCCAAAGTGTGCTCCCTTCTAGGAGTGATTTTTGGAAGTGCACTGTAATGTTCCCCTCTTCTTGACAAGAATAGTCGAAGACTTAGTAGTCTAGTCACCCCTCTAGATTATAGTCTCATGGGAAAAAGGGGGCTAAGTGGTGCAACAGGATCACTAAGGAGCTAAATGCTATATTATTAAAGTGACTTTGTTAAAAGTAGGAAAAAAGGTTGATTGACTTAGAGGAGAAAATAAAGTAATGACTTTAGGAATCAATAAAGTAACACAAGTGAAAATTAGAAGATGGAGGTATAAAAGAGAGAGGAGGGCTCCTCACTACTCATTCATGTCATTTTTCACTTAGCATCTTTGAGCTCTGCAGCTTGAACATTTTAAGGGTTTTGAGTAAACAAACCCTAGAGATCAGCAAGGAGGTGAAAGATTCCTCTGTTACTGGTCCAAGCTTGGTCAAGGTGGTGAAATATTCAACCCTCACCATTCTACTCAGTTTCATATTCATATCAGGAGTTATTGTGAAGATAGGGATCAGATTTGGGGGTTTTTCTGTAGACTGGGCGCATTGTTGGAGACGGAAAGGTTTAATTTGCTTAAGAGGAGGTAGATTTGAAGCCAAACCATTTCCAGAAGGTTTTTCATCACCATAGTGCCATATCTCATCAGTTTGTGTGGGGTTTTCTCTCCATATTTATTTATTATTGAATTGGGGTGAATTTTTTGAAGGAGCGTGCACTATCACTTGTGGATCCAATGAATTGGAGGGTTAGATCACTCATAACAGCTGAAGAATCTCACTCTATGTGTTCATAATCACCATATCTATAGATTTACAACTTTATTTCAGGGTTTGGAGGGTAGAACTGAGGAAGCAGAAGTTCTTAGGGGTTTCCTAGCTAGGAGGTGCACAACTTAGCCAGATCTAGGTGTCATTATTTAGAAGGGAAAGAAATTGATCTTGTTCAAACTTGCATGTTGTTATTGGAGGACTAGGAGGACTCACAACTCCCCTTACTTGTATCTAGAAGGCATCTTCAGCTTCAAATTCTATATTTCTTCTTTATTATTCTAGATATCTATATCACTTGTATGGAGGATAGATTATTAAATAAATAAAGGTCAGATTTGAAGTTGTTTGGTTATTATCTTGTGTTCTCTCTTTTGTATCTTATTATTTCTATCTATTGGTGTGCCATGTCCATCATTTATATGCTATAAAACTCAACAAAACATCTCCGGCGCAACTTTGAGAAGCAACCTGCAAAATATTCAAACAAATCAGAACTAAGCCCTTAAGTTCCTAGCAAACCTGCTTGGGAACATTATAGTGGTATCAGAGTGAATTCCTTCACCAACGTGCGATTAAAACTAATTCCCAAGAGGAGAGGCCATGGGGGACAACCTTTATCAGATATTCCAAAAGGAGAAGAGCCAAAAGAAAGCATATTGAGGGAAATTCATGAAACACAGAATGCAGTGTCAGAGGAAGCAACAATTTTAGCTGAAAAGGTGATTCAAACAGTAAATGGCACACTACAAAACAACCAAATTATTATGCAGTACAATTTGGAGGAGATGTAGAATCATTTGTCTATGGGACAGGAAGAACTAAATATATCCTTTACAAATTTTCAAAGTGGACATGAGAGAATGATAGTAATAATGGAGGAACAACGCAAGCATCGGGGTATCCTCTCTCAGTTCTTGATGGAGCAAAGACATGGCAAGGACCCACCCCTATTTGAAGGAAACCAAGGAGTTGGTGGATCTCAGGGAGGAACAGGTCGTGATGAGGAATCTGGGAACAAATATCATATAGAGGACCCCAAATTATCTAGAGGCACACATCCACATTCCCACATGGCTAGGAGTACCACACCTAGGCCACATATCCATACCTTCTTGGAGGCACGGCCAAGGGACACAAATGCCTTTGGGCATGGAGGAATTGAGGATGAATGGGAGGATATGGACAGAGCATATAACTCTCTGATTGCAAGTTTCTGAAGACATGTTTCCTTGGGAGAATATTGCCACATCATGTACAAGCGAAAGTCTAAGGGACACTACAGAGGTGACAATGAGTTGGAGTGCAAGGAAGGAAGAATGGAGATGCCCCACTTTGATGGATCTAGTCATATTTCAGCTAAGGCTTGGGTACAAAAGATGGATTCCTACCTTTAGTTGAACCCAATGGAATAGGAGAAGGCCATCAAGTTTGCAACATTACACTTGAATGGTAAAGCGCATGACCGGTGGTTTCATGGGATGACCATTTTGGGTCATGAACATGTCACTTCATACATTGAATTCACCCATAGACTCATTGACATATTTGATAGGGAGAATCCAGAACTTCATTTCAAGGAGTGTACACAGATTAGGCAAACAAGGTTAGCAAAAGAATTCATTGAGGAGTTTCAGAGAGTAGCAGTTATGGTTCTAGATATGTCATAATCCAAGTTATTGATGATGTACATAGAAAGTTTAACTGAGCCTTTACGTGGAGGAGTTAAGGCCTTCAAGCCTATAACTTTATAGGATGCTATTGAGTGCACCAACGATTTGGTATGGGTAGCCTACAAAAACAAGGTCACACCTAGACCCACAATCATTCCAAGAGGGCGAGAAACTAGACAATTTGACAAGGGAAAAGGGAAGATGGATGAAGATAATAGGAGGGAATTAAGAAGGAAGCAACTATGCTTTACTTGCAAGGAGCCATGGAAACCAGATCATGGATGTATGGGTAAAGGGAGAATTCATTATATAGAAGTGATTTTTGATAGTGAAGATGAGATGGATGAGGAGGAAAGTGGAGTCATTCATAACATAGAGATGAATCAGAGGGAGGAATAACATGTCTCACATGTGCAGGGAGAAGAGGGACCCACATACCATGTTGTAGAGATTAATAAGGCTACCATTGCATCCATTAGTGGAGTGCCCAAGTTTAATACCTTCTAGATGAAGGGAGTTGTGCAGGGACAACGGGAACAATACTAGTTGATGGAGGAGCTTCTCATAATTTCATTGACATTGCTATGGTAAAAAGAAGACACATTCCCACCATGGACTTTGAGGGGTTTTTGGTTGAGGTAGAAGGAGGACGCACCATGGCTTATGACATGTATATTACACATATGAGATTGACCTTGGGTAGATACACTTTTACATGGGATTTCTATGTAGTCAATATACTAGATACAAACATCATGATGGGTGTGCAATGGCTTAGCACATTGGGACCAATCACTACCAACTACAAAACCATGGAGATGTCTTTCAACATGGAGAACGGAAAAAGGGTCACACTTAAGGGGATGACAAGAGAAGCACCTAGAGTGGTAACAACTAAACGAATGCATGCAATATTTAGGTGAGAGGAAGTGGCCTATGCAGCAGAATGTTTTGTTATGGAGAAGAGTCACGAAGAGCACAAGTAGTATCCTCCAGACATACAGAAAATATTGCACAAGCATAAGAAGGTTTTTGAACCGATTCCTTCAGGGAAACCACCAGATAGAGGGTTTGAACACATCATATAATTGGAAGAAGGATCCAAGTTGGTCATGACTACACCATACAGTCACCCCAAGAAGCATACGGATGAAATTGAGAATGCCATTAAAGAATTATTAGCTATGGGGCATATTATATTGAGTTCAAGTCCCTTTGCATCATCAATTGTGTTGGTAAAGAAGAAAGATGGAACTACACGCATGTGTATTGATTATAGATCCTTGAATAAGAAAACCATAAAAAATAGGTATCTGATTCCCAGGATAGATGAGTTATTGGATGAGCTACATAGTGCAGTATACTTCACTAAAATTGAATTTCACTCTAGATATCATCAAATCAGGATGAGGGAACATGACATACATAAGATAGCTTTCAAATGCCACTACGGGCATTTTGAGTTTTACTTTTCATGCCTTTTGGCTTGACCAATGCACCAGCCACCTTGCAATCATGCATGAACCATGTGTTTAACAAACAATTGAGGAATTTCCTACTCATCTTCTTTCATCACTTGCTAATTTACAATATGACATGGGATGATCACCTCATACATCTGGATGAGGTCTTGAGCATCATGGAAAAACAATCACTATATGCCAAAGAATCAAAATGTGAAATTGGGATGATTGAGGTTCTCTATTTCGGGCACATTATTGGAGCAAAGGGGGTATAGGTTCACCAAGAGAATATCCAAGCAATCATTGATTGGACCACACCCAAAACACTTACAAAGATCAAGGGATTTCTTAGTATTTGCAGTTATTACAGGAGGTTTGTTAAGGGATTCTCCCAATTGTGCAAACCTTTAACTGACTTGACCAAGAAGGGTGCATTTAAGTGGAGTGATGAGGAACAATTGACATTTAAAAAAATGAAGAAGGTGATGAGAACTTGTCTTGTATTGTCCTTGCCATATTTTTCTCATCCATTCATTCTGGAGTGTGATGCATCAGGTGAGGGTATTGGAGTTGTTCTCATGCAGAATAGGCATCCCATTGCCTATGAGAGCTACAAACTAAGAGGGCTTGAGAAGATGTACACCATTTATGATAAGGAAATGTTATCCATAATGCATGCATTGACAAAGTTCATATCTGGTGGGAGAGAAATTTGTGGTCTAGACAGATCATAATAGCCTCAAGTATTTTCTAGAGCAGAAGGACCTTAATGAGAGACAACAAAAGTGGGTGAGTAAGATTCATGCTTATAACTTTGACATAAAATATGTCAAGGGAAAAAACAATGGTGTAGCAGATGCCTTGTCTAGGAGACCCTCAGCCTACTCCATGTCAGAGATATCAGTTGATTGGAAGTCTCATTTATTGGTAGAGTACTCCAAAAATAAATTTTCATGTGATTTTATGGATGGATAGTTATAGGATGGCAGGTACAGGATTATAGATAACATCATATATTATAAGGGGAGGATATATTTGGTTCCTGAATTATTTTTCAAGAAAAGGGTGCTTCAGGCATTTCAAGATTCATCATTAGCAGGGCATGAAGGATTCCTTAAAGCATATAGATAGATAATAGAAAGGTTTGCTTGGAAAGGTCTCAAGGGAGATGTCATGTGCCACTTCAAGGAGTGTATCACTTGCCAACAGAACAAAGATGAGCACACTCACCCAACAGGTCTATTGCAACCTCTTCTCATTCCATAGCATAAGTTGGAAAGTGTATCTATGGATTTCATTACAGGACTACCAAGGCACAGGGTAAGGATTGCATATTTGTGGTAGTAGATCGTTTGACCAAGTTTGCTCACTTTTTCTTCATCTCCATGGACTTTAGCGCATATCAAGTGGCAAATTTTTTTTATAGATAAGTATTCAGGTTGCATGGGTTACCCAAAATGATTGTGAGTGACAAGGATAGTAGATTTATGAGCATCTTTTGGCAGGAGTTATTTCGGCTAATGGATACAAAACTAACCCCAAGCACTAGCTACCATCCACAAATAGATGATCAAACTAAGATAGTAAACAAGTGGGTGGAAGGATACCTCTGAAACTATGTGACAGGGCAACATAAAGCATGGATCAAGTGGATATATTTGGGTGAATACTACTACAACACCACTTACCACATGTCTATTGGTATGTCTCATTTCAAATCTTTATATATTTATGATCCCCTCACTTTTGTTGAGATTGTGTTTGGAGACAGCAGAGATCATATGGTTAAGGAGTGGATAGAGGAAAGCCAAGACATTCTTAAAGAACTCAAAGATCATTTGCAAAGGGCTCAAAACCAATAGAATTTATAAGCATATAGGCACAGAGTGGAGCGTACTTTGGAGGTAGGGGATTTGGTCCATTTGAGGCTACAACCATATAGATAGGAATCCGTTAAAAAAAATGGCACTGAGAAGATCAAACCACGCTTCTACGATCCTTACAGGTTGAAAAGGAAGGTTCAGGAAGTTGCATATGAATTAGAGCTACCACATGGAAGCAAAATCCATAGTGTCTTCCAAGTATCATGCCTAAAAAGGGCATTGGGGCGGCATGTTGTTGCTAACGAGGAGCTACCTCTAGTAGACAAAGAAGGACACCTGATTTTGATTCCAGAGTAGGTTTTGGAGGTGAGGGAAAAACAACTAAGGAACAGGGACATCAAGGAATACTTAATCAAATGGAAAAAATTTCCTATAAAAGATGCCACTTGGGAGAGTGAATAGGTTCTACAACAGACCGATTCATGATGGCTTGTGGGAAATAAATTTCCAGTAGGAGAGAGTGTAATGTCCCCCTTCTTATTGACAAGGATATTGAAATACTCAGTAGTCTATTCACCCCTCTAGACTATGGTATCATGGGAAAAAGGGGGCTAAGAGGCGCAAAAGTGGTCACTAAGAAGTAAAAGGTTATATTATTAAAGTGACTTTAGTAAAAACAGTTAAAAAGATTAACGGACTTAGAGGAGGAAATAAAGTAATACTTTAGAAATAAATAAAATAATTTAAGTGAAAATTAGAAGACGGAAGTATAAAAGAGGGGCCTCACTCATGTCATTTTTTACTTGGCATCTTTGAGCTCACTCGTGTCATTTTTCACTTAGCATCTTTGAGCTCTGCAGCGTCAAAGTTTTGAGGGTTTTGAGGAAACAAACCCTAGAGATAAACAAGGTGGTGAAATATTCCACCATCACCATTCTACTCAGTTTCAGATTCATCTCAGGAGGTATTGTGAAGACATATATATATATATATATATATATATATATATATATATAAAATTAAAAATTTAATTTTTTATATATTTTAAATTCAAATATTAATATATTTAATTAAAAAAATACATATATCTAATGTTCAAAAATAGAATAAGGACATTCATTGATAACAAACAATTTCAATTCACAATTGAGATTTGATATATTTTGCTACCTTCTTTAAAAAAAAATATGTAACAACCAAATCACATAATTAAAACAACAACAAAATTATATATTAAAAATTGCAATAATCAATAAATAAAATGTAACTTAAAACGGAGTAGATTAACTCAGGAGCAATCTTCCCTGAATTTGAGGTAGTCTTAGTTTTGCATAGGTTAAAGTTTTGTACATTTCAGAACCTTACCTGAGGGGTTTTGCCCCATTTTAAACCAATCCAGATGCTCAGAAAATCGATCAGAGTTCTTGCAGGAAATTTAAAAGAAATTTAAAAGTTGTCGCCGTAAAACGTGGCTGAAAAGTAACTCTAGAAAGAAGATTGCTCTCGAGTTAACCCACTCCATTTAAAACTGGAATACTTCAATCTCAATGTGTTATGTGTTGGCTTTTGACTTTCAATCTCAATGTCTCTCAATGTGTTATGCATTGACTTTTGACTTTCAATCTCAATTTCTTGTGAATTGGCTTTTGAGTTTAACTTTTCTTTTAAGTAGTAAAAAGATTTCAATATTTAGAGCTACCAATCTAGCTTCTATTGAAACAATCTCAAGATTATTAGTATTTGTTGATACACAACAACCTTTTAGTGACATCATTGCACACTCTTGAAAAGATGTACAATTACAAAATATAACTATTTCTTAAAATTTATGGTCTCACAAATACCAAATAGTTACAGTGAAAGAAGCCTATCACATGTGTACATGTGTAATCTTATTTATAGACGTTGTCTAACTATTATACCTTTTTGCTCTTTTCATCGGAATCAGGAATATAAATCTGTACCAAATCACAACTTTTTGTTTTTTAAATTGCATTTTTTTAATAAGAAATGCATTCAGTCTATTGAAAAACTAACGAATTATACAAAACTAACCTCTAAAAATAACAAAAACCTAAAACAACTAAACTAAGTCTTACTTATATAAATGTTTCTCTTTTTTAAGAAATTGTGATAGTTTTTTTATAATAAAAATACATTAATTCATCTCTATCGTTTTGAATACATTAATAAAAATAAAAGCATCAATTCCCATTGGGTTGGGAAATGTTCAAACTTCAGCATGGTGAACCACGTTACGTTAATGAATTTCATAGATATCTACTCAAAGCCAGCTAACAATCATCGAAACTCAAATAAAAAATTTAATTATTAGACGTCTACAACCTCACTGTGCCTCGGAAGATCGAGAGCGCTTTATTCAAAGGTTTCGAGAGAATCCAGTGGTTTCTCGTCTTGCCTCAGCGTAATTTGTTTGATCTATCCTCATGAGGAGAAAAGGACCAGACGGCACTAGGAAGACGTTACGCCCGACCTGGGGTCGAAAGTTACCTGAAACATGGCAGCAAACGGCCCCTACTCCGATCGACCAAGGTCACGAGAGTTGTTACGGCCATCCTGCAGAGATCAATTGGAGGAGCAGCAGCAGCGGCGATACGTGGGCAGGGTCGTGTAGCAAGCCCCACAAGGCGAACAACGATGCCGGCTGGGAGGCCATCAGGAGACGCAGGACCGACGGCCCGCTCGGCCTCTCGCATTTCAGTATAATCCAGAAGCTGGGCAGCGGGGACATTGGCACCGTTTATCTGGCGGAGCTTAAGGGAACGGAATGCTATTTCGCGATCAAGGTGATGGACAAGAAGGCGCTGTTGAATCGGAACAAGACGATGAGAACCGAGACAGAGCGGGAGATTTTGGAAATCCTGGATCACCCGTTTCTGCCGACGCTGTACGCGCACTTGGACGAGAAGCGGTTGACGTGCCTGGTCATGGAAGTGTGCCCGGGCGGGGACCTGCATGAGCTTAGGCAGAGACAGCCGGGCATGAGATTTAGCGACCACGCTGCGAGGTAAATAATTAGGTTTTGAATTCGCCATTTGGTTCCAGAAGAAGAAATTTATGTCTGAATATTTTTGTGTTTGCAGGTTCTATGCGTCCGAGGTGTTGCTGGCCTTAGAGTATCTGCACATGCTGGGAATTATATACAGAGATCTGAAGCCTGAGAATGTTCTTGTTCGTGAGGATGGCCACATCATGCTCACCGACTTCGATCTCTCCTTGAAATGCAGCGTCCACCCGACCCTCCAGCGGGCTCCTGAGTCGGATCCCGACACCAAGAACCCGACACCGACAGCGACACCGCCACGGGCCTTGGCACCGCCGTCGCCGTCGCGGTTCTTTACAGCCTGCGTTATCCCCTGCATGAGCGGCGGGCAGCACCCACAGCACCAGGCGGGCGGTATGTCGTGCCTTTCCGTGTTCGCCAAGAAGAGATCCAAGCAGCCGAAGCTCCAAGCGGATCAGCACTCCACCGCGCAGTTGCCGGAGCTCTTGGCCGAGCCGACCGATGCTCGTTCTATGTCCGTCGTGGGCACGCACGAGTACCTAGCGCCGGAGATCATAGCCGGCGAGGGCCACGGCAACGCTGTCGACTGGTGGACGCTGGGAATTTTCATCTTCGAGCTACTCTACGGGCGGACGCCCTTCATAGGCGCCAACAACCACATGACGCACACCAACATCGTCTCGGAGCCTCTGCACTTCCCCGACGAAGAAAAAGATGAAGAAGAAGAAAGCGCGGTCGGGCCTCCTCCGTCCGCCGCGGCCAAGGATCTCATCCGAGGGCTCCTCGTCAAAGACCCTGCCAAGCGCATGGCGTCTGCCAGAGGTGCTGCCGAGATCAAACAGCACGCGTTTTTCCGGGGAGTGAACTGGGCGCTCATCCGATCCTCCACTCCTCCGCATTTGCCCACCCCCTTCGCCCCACCTCCGCCTTCGGTTTTCGAAAATTATTAGAATTGTCTGTCTGTTTGTCTGTCTGGTTTGTGTGATGGGTAAATCCTTTCGATTTCTGGATCGTTGTGTGTGGAGAGGGATAGATTGCTGGGTGGAACTAGGGAGGCAGGCAGCATGTGATTTCGATTGCTGCGAAGACATGAATTCTGTGTCTGGCCTTCCATATTTCTGTATGACTGTAAGGAGATCAAATATTGCTATATGATTGTAGGGAGATCAAAGGCTGACTCTTATGACTAATCATAGTTAACATGCCTCCTGTTATTTGCAGTTTGATTTTAATTGCATACCTTCAATAATACCAGTCTATTATTCCATGCAGTCCAGTGTCAATAAAACCAGTCTATTCTTTCATGCCAGTCCACTTTTCACATTTCTCTCAGCTCCACTTTGGAACCCTTCATGGGGCAGTTCTTTTTTCACATTTCTCTTTCCACTTTAAAGTTTCAATTTGTGAATTTGTAAGGCACTTCATATTAATTAAATTAGTTTTTATTTTATTAACATTAAGAGTCGGTAAGTAGTAAATAAAGCATCTCATAAAAACTAACTTTATTTTTAATAATTTAATTAAATTGGTGTATTAAATCTTTTTGTTTTTGGGAAAAGGGATTTTTGATTGAATATTAAAATTTAATGTTTTTTATTATTCTTTATATAGTTTCACTTTAAACTTTTCTTTCTTTCCATTTTAAATATATATAATTTTTTTAATAATAATTAAAAACATTATTATTTTTTATTATAATAGTGATTTTAGCTCCAGCTTGTGTAATACAATTGGTGATGGAGTACTCTTATGTTAAGTCATTTGTTTGAAACCCTCAACTAGATTTATGTGCCGTGTGAAGTTGGCATGCCTGGGTTACCCCGAATAAGTCCATAGGGATTTTAGAGATTAAATTGTTATTGGAGATCGTGTATGGTTTATTTATGAGATTAAAGTTAAATGATATTAAAAGGTACATATTTTTATTGAAGAAAAATTTAGCAATAATCAAAAGGAATATTGATTTTCTTGTAAATATTATTTATGATAAATAGTTTTTTGGTTTTGGAGTAAAATCTAAAATTATTTATGATTAGGTAAGAATTTGTCTTCCTATAATGTAAAGAAAAAAAATAGGTTAATCATCCAAAACCACTAACAGATTAGTATGGTTTTTCTTATATAATAGTGATAAGTCAACCCGCATTTAGAGATAACAGCCAATAATAATCACCATTTATTACCACTTGACAATTGAATTATCATAGAGTTTACTAGAAAAAATTAAGAAAAAAAAATTACAATCACAACTTTATTTCAATAAACATGTTTGATAGTTATTATTCTTATTTGTGTTATTCACACATATTAAATAAAACATATTATATCAAAACTTTACAATAATGAGGCAAAACTAAATACCCAAACATTAAAATGCAAATGATAAAAACCAAATACCCAAGAATTTTGAATTACAATTAATAAATTATACACATTATTCATAATAATGATAATAATGAGGGAAAACCATATACCCAAACATTAAAATGCCACTGATAAAAACCAAATACTCAAGAATTATGAAATGCAATTACACATTATTCATGATAATGAGGGAAAACCAAATACCCAAACATTAAAATGCAATTAATAAAAACCAAATATCCAAAAATTCTTAAATGCAATTGATAAATTAAATAAAAATACAATTAATAAAAACCAAATAACCAAGAATTCCGAAATGCAATTGACAAGTTGATCATTTATAACTAATAAAAAAAATTATATATATATATATATATATATATATATATATATAT
>CBVK0100240168.1:0-13633 GCA_900067695.1 Picea abies | reverse complement strand
TTGTGCACTCTATGTTATTCTGCAGTTTTGAGTATTCTCGCGTATATCTTTAAGTCGTGAGATTGTTGATTTGTTAACATATGCATAGATATAATTTAGACTTTTGTGGTTATATATATATATATATATATATATATATATATTTGCATGCACTTGTTTTTTGTTGTGCTCTTCTAATTTCAGCTACCTATGTGGAAGTTTATGCATAATTTGGTTTCATTTACAACTCATTCGTTACTTTAGTATGCTCCTAGATAGGATAGATTAGAGTATATTAGCAATAGATTAGTTTGTTTTCAATACATAATATTCATCTACATCTTTGCATTGCATATTCACTCATCATCCATCCTCATTGGTTTCAATACATAGTCTTCATCTACATCTTTGCATTGCATATTCACTCATCATCCATCCTCATTGGTAAACCAGACCGTAACCAACCAAAACCCCAAAAAACAACAATGACAATCGAGCCAGAATCCAGATGGGTCTCCTAATCCAAACTGTAATCTAGTTGGAACCATGTACTGGGGAGTACCCCTTGTTGTTGTCTGGTGTGAATTCAAACCAGTCACCACAACTTCTTTTGGTTATCCTAGTTTTCTAGTAATACATCCCACGAAAAATAACTAATATAGATGTTAACTCAACAACTCAGTGATGTAATTGTTGCTTAGTGATAGAATATTGTAATGTGTTACCAACTCCCTTGGTGATGTAAGGTTTTCTATATTATGTAACAGTAGAAAAGGGAAAACCAACCACTTTTCCCAATCCAAACACTACATATAATGCAATTATTGTTGTTTGACTCTCTATCAACCTCCTTTAATTTCTTAGGATGGATAGAAATAAGAAGGGAAAAAGGGGCACTAGCTTGCCACATCTTCAACCTATTTTTTTAAACTTATCTTTTTAAAGAAAGCTACTTTAGAATAAGGCAAAAAAATAAAAATTGAAAAGATAAATACACTTATAATTTTTTTTTAAGACTAGAAACAATTTCTTTTTTATTTTAAAAAGCATATTCTAACAAAAGAAAAATTGTGATCAACTTTTGGTTTGTAATCTATAAAATATAACATAGTAATGATGATGATTATTGTTCCCTAATAACAACAAGGTCTATGTATACATGGTGGAAATGAAATAAGAAGATCATTATATTTTTTTAAGGGAGATTATTATAAAAATAATTAAGTTATAAATTAAGGTTTATGTATACATGGTGGGAATGAAATACCAAGATCATTATATTTTTTTTTAAGGGAGATGATTATAAAAATAATTAAGTTATAAATTAAATGGAGGTATGCATTATGTTATTAAGAGTAGGATAAGTTAAAAAAATGGTGATCATTTTCAACCTTATTTATATTTCAATTTTACAAATTAAAAAAAAATTATTCCAATAACCAATCACACTATAAAATTTGTAACATTAATTTTGATTTTGATGTTAACATTAATTAATAACACTCTTGTAACATGTATTTTCAAGTAAATCACTAACATTCTTGTAACCAGCGTCTTCCTGAAGCTTCCTCTGGGTCCTGTGGCAGTACCCATATTCGGTAAGTGGTTGCAGGTGGGAAATGATATGAATCATACGAATCTGTCTGAGATGGCAAACAAGTATGGAGACATTTTTCTCCAGAGAAATCTAGTGGTTGTTTCATCCCCTGAGTTGGCCAAAGAAGTACTTGATCATTAGAGACGAATGAGGAGGATTATGACGCTCCCGTTTTTCACTGCAGTCCAGATGAGATCGAAGACATTGTGAGAGATCTGAGGGCCAACCCCTGGACAAAGACGAGATTAACGAGGAGCAACTGCAGGTAATCGGTCCGGTCCTTGTAACATCATTAATGTTTGTGCATACATATACAGCGATCGAGACAACACTTTGGTCCATGGAATTGGTGAACAATCCAAGCATCCAGAGAAAGCTTCAGGAAGAGCTGGTGTTTTGAACTTCTTTTCTTTAAAATTTGGTTGTTGATATAGCCAAGCTCAAGTCTCAAATCTAGCCTATGTAGGCTATCTTATTATCTTCACTTTGATTTAGCTTCTCTTGTCATGCTTAGCTTTGTGCATGTTCTTACTGAATTGCTTGTTTGTGTGTTGCCTTATCTAGCTGTGCTTTTCCGGCTTGTTCCCGTTTAGCTCTCGTTTAGCTTCATAAAGAGCTACCTTCAATCCACTTACAAAACGCCTTTGAATTGAGCTATTAAACCTCCTGCTGGGTAACATAACTCATAGGATATCTTTCCTATCTCGTGCTCAATCCATGAGGTCCATTGACACAAATGGACTAAATGACACCACTTCCTTCCATTTAATCTACCTATTTATGCAGGTAATGAGTAGAGAAACCTTGATTTGACTGGACAGGAGTCAGCCCACAACCCTTCCCCATTCATGGCATGGAGAATGAACCTGCCTAGTCAGCCCACAACCCTTCCCCATTCATGGCATGGAGAATGAACCTGCCTCTTATCAAGATATGAGGTTATTTGTGATTCAATCTGAGGTGACAACCCTTTGGTGTCTAACTACATAACGTTGGTCAAGTGTAGCCTTGTCAGTCTAGAAAATGCAGTTGCGGTTGATGAATTTGGTGAGCTATGTCTCCTTTTGATCCCTCCTACTCCTACTGTTCCGTCTCCCCTAGCGAATTGCTCTAGAGCTGCTCCACTCAGGAGGAGTGCTCTCATGTTGCGCTCATAACTTATTTACGGTTTGAACGCTGCTACTCACTGATAAATAGGGGAAGCCCAACCCTGAAATGGACAAGGCTCCAGAAACCCTAGGGGTTAAATATAGGATAGATTTGGACTGTGGTTCTCCTTGGTCCATTTCTGATACCTAATAACTTCTCCGTGCAATGACTCAAACATGGAGATTAGCGTGAAAATCAACGTAGTTTGAGTATGTGGCTGCATCAAACATGGAGATTAGTGTGGAGATCAATGTAGTGAAATTAGTGGAGATCAATGTAATGAAATTAGCTTGTAGATCAAAGTAGTCTGAGCATGTGGGGGATGCATGGCTGAGCTATATCTCCTGTAACCATGTAATCACGTTGGCCACAAGCATGAAGGCATATTTTCAATGTGGCTTCATCCTGCCATAAATAGTTCATCATAATGTTTTGAAATTATATTTTTTTATTATAACTTAACTTATTAGTAGTACATGGTTGCAAAAACACAGATATAAAAATTTATTTCAAAGACATTTTCCATAATTCAAAATATTAAATAATTCGATTCAAATTTCTTATTCAAATCGACATTTTTTCCCATATCCATAATGCAAATAACCTTGGGTTCTAATGCCCATATCCATTGATTTTTTTCTCTTAAGGATTAAGAAAGTATGATTTTTTTTCTCTTAATGTCTTTTTAGGACATATACTGACAATATAAACTGTTCTTCTCAAAGGTTCTTTGGTAGAATACAAGATGCAATAAATGCCGAATATGCAGTGAATCGTTGAAATTTACATAAAGAATTTCTAGCGGTAAGTAGTTAAGGTATTAATAATCAAAACTGTAATATGAGTAATTTGTTTATTTATTATACCTTTAGTGTAAAAGTGATTCCATAATAAGGGATTCTTCTGTTTCTTTTATTTTGAAGGGATAAGTTGTTATTTACAATGAAGAGCATGGCTTTGGGTGACATAACATGGGCAGTTTTCTCTGTGCCTTTACAGGCATTGAATCAGGTTTATATGGAACGAAATCATGGACTTAACACACAAATAACAAATACAATGACAATGAGATGTTCATTCAAACATATCCAAGTCGAAATTGCCTCAACATAACAAATACAATGATAATTAGATGTTGGTTGAAACATATCCAGGTCGAACCTGCCTCCAATCTACTTTTCAAGCTATCGACAAACTCGCTCCAAGGAATTCTTTCCTGTAAGCTACAACTTAAAGCAGGGGCTGGCAGGGGCTTTGCAGCTCTCCTTGTTGGAATTGAAAGTGGTCTCTCAAATTCTTAGTATGCATACTTTAAATTCTCTCTCCAACTAAAGCATTCCTTTGCAGATAATAATGGTTGGAAAAGAAGGAAAATCTCTGGGCTCTTTCAAAGCAAGAGGCCCCTGTTTATCTGTGTATGACAATCACTTATTGAATTTGAAATGGATGAATGTTTGATTATCTTTCTAGTGGCTAAGTGAACCCTGATAAAATAATCATATGTTTTACAAGTCTTCATCACTTAAACATTCCCCTGTCAGGTGTATTTATTCATATCTTTTGAATCAAGTAAAAATCAGATCAACCTATTATTTTCAAAATTCATAATGATTTAAACAACATAAATTCTTCATTTCATCTGAATTTATATAAATCTATTACCCGATCTAGATTTATATAACCTGATTCCAATAAAAATGTAAATCCAAAATGTAAAATGTTTAAACCACACATTTTTTTACTTTACTTACATATCACTGAACTACATATCAGACATACTACTTTCTAGTAAATCCTTAGCCTACATTGATATAAACGAAAATTATTACACAACTTCTTTTATTCAATACAAACACAGCATGTCGACATGGACTGTCAACATACCTTATTCATCATCATTGCTCTTTTGTAAACACGGGTCTCCTTTTCCTCTCTTTCAATCTGTGATTAAGGGAGATCTGCAAAGAGGGCAGCTCTTCTGTTGAACATCCAGCCATTTCGTCAAACAACCTTCATGGTAAACGTGACAGCAATTATTTAGCAGCAGGACCTTCTCATTCATCTCAAACTCGCTCAAGCAAATAGCACAGACACCGTCGTTGCTTTTAAGCTCATCTCCCAGATCCTCTTGTATCACACCAAACGTTTCCAGCCGAAGCACTCGGCGCTGATCCTCGTCAACCATAAGAGCAGTGCTTGACATTGTTTCACGATCTGCCCACACAACTTCAGCAGATTCCCCAAAAATACCCAAAACCCGGTCGATCGAATGCTTTACATATCCCATTAAAAAGGCAGCATGCAGTAAAAGCTTAGGCACTCTGATATGATACAAAGGAGCTGCCATGATCACAAATACACACCAAACTTAGACACATATATTGGCTTATGATTCACAACACTACCTATTGCCTCAAATCCAATGATTATGGCGAGCTTGAAGTTCTTTGGTACAGGCATGGAACATTACAGTTCATCTGCCTGTCAAATGAAAATTTGGTACTGTCTTTTCATTACCTCGTACACCTATTGATAATGGGCAGATTTAATAGGGGTTTAGTGTTGTTTTCTATGGAGAGGATTATGGCTGGAATAATCTTAGTAGTCACACAAAACAAAATAAATGGCTGTGATTTCAATCATTAACTTTCTACCTATTATAAAGACATCCGCTTATGTATTTACTTTTTTACATTTACCTAATCATATTTAAAAATTTCTTTGATAGCTAACTGATTGCCCCGTAAGTGATTAATAGAAATTAAAATATTAACACCAAATAAATGAAGTTCAACCATTTAATTTTTAATCAATAATAAAATTTAATATATTCTGTTAAGGATTCTTTTCATTTTATGAGCCTTTCAACGTTAATCAACCACAATTATGTGGCTGTGCTAGTTTAATGTTTTATGAAAATTTAATGTGGCATAGTTCTACTTCAAAGAATGCATTACTGGCAGACTTTACTTTTATTACACTGGAAGACTTTACTTTTATTATACTGGAATGGTTCTACTTCAAGGGAGTGCACTACTGACAAGGCTGACGAAGGAGGGTGGGAAGAATGAAAAGATGAAGGAATGTGGAGAATATGGTAAGGTTTCCTATGAAAAAGGTGAAATTAGAGTGGTTGTGATTATAGTAGGGAATTAGAAGCATTGATCCACCTATTTTTATGGTAGTTATAATAATTAATTAACATCTTCATGATTACACTCATGAGTTGAGCTTTCAACAGGTTTATGGTGGTGTTGTGGACATTCAGTCACCATGTTCCAATGCATTATAGTATGGAGGAGTTACTTCTATTAATCATTAGATATGATTAACTCACTACATAATACTCCATATTTCTAAAAATAATATGATTAACCAATCATAACAATGTAACACTAATTACACCTACCTTAAAATACAATCACGGACAAGAATAACGTATAAGCACAGAGAAGAGAACGGTACGAATTCACAATAACTGGACATGAATGTCAGTCCGAGAGTCTGATCGTCTTTTAATTAATCATAATACGGTACAAGCACAGACAAGAGGAGGGTGTACGCTAACACAAATTGACAATAACTGTACATGAATGCCAAAGTTTGATTGTCTTTTATGATCGTTCGTCCTTTCATATTTGGGAGAGAGCTGCGTGAATTCATCACGATCACGAGTCTCACAAACCTTCAAGCTGAAACTTGTGCATTTATAGGCAGATCGAATTGAATGAAGTGACAGATACTTACTTTATTTCATTTTCAATGAAAAGATTCTCACATTTATTTTCACAATGGTGTTAGTTAAACGTTTTATTTTTTTAAGTTTTTTGTTGAAATTTGGTTATGTAAATTTGGATAAAATTGTTATTTTCTGTTTAAATTGTATTTCTGAATGTATAAATGAATTCAGCTTGCTGAAAAACCCCTAGGGTATTTGGATTATACCATCTTAACCACTCAAATCTGCAGATCCAACCATCCCTAGGGTACTTGAATTATACCTTCTTAGCCACTCAAATTTGCAGATCCAACCATTCATCACCAGATTTAGAACAAAATCAAACAGAAAAAATTATTAGACAACAACCAACTTTTAGACTACTGCCTTCCACAACTACTTACTATATTTTGAGTATGTACTTACTTTCCCTTTATTTTTATATAAGTCAAACAAAATTAAAAAATATATATTATAGAACAACAATAACCAAAAGTAAAAAATTATAGAACAACAATAACCAAAAGGTAAAACTTTTAGACCACTGCCTTCCACAACTACTTATTATGTTTTGAGTACGTACTTACTTTCGATTTATTTTCATATAAATCGAGCTTCCAAGCAGGCCTCGTCCAACATGGACTTATTTTCAATTTTTTTTTAATGTTTTGGTGTAAAATTTAAATTTTTTTTCTAAATGGAGTAAAAGTTTATAATGTTTAGAGTTATTGGTGTATAGTTTTTGTTGATATAATTTTAAGAGTTTTTAGTTTATTCTATAAGATTCCAAAGATTCCAAGATTTAAACATGTAGTTATGTTTTTGAAAGTTCTATAAAATTGTAATGTGATAATTAAATAGAAACATAATTACAGAGTTTGAGTTGTCATAAATCGGCATGGGTATATGTCCATACTAAAAAGAGTTGGTTATGCAATCTAACACACCATGTAAAAACTAAAAAGACTAAAACATAGCAGGCCATGGAAACTTATTTACTAAGATGATTGTAAGGAAATACTAAAAATATTCCAGCCATATTTAATCCTGTCCATAGAAAACTTATTAGGCACTAAACCCCTATTGTAAACATTCAGTTACCATGTTCGAATGCATTATAGTATGGAGGAGTTACTTCTATTAATCATTACATTTATAAAAATTTATGAGTGATTTTCTAAATAGTTGATATCAAATTAATCACATTCTACATAACTATATCAATTTTAATATTTCAAATCAAATGATTGACTCACTACATAATGTTTAATATTTCTAAATATAATATGATTAACCAATCATAACAATATAACACTAATTACACCTACCCTATAATACAATTATAATACAATCACGGTACAAGCACAGAGAAGAGAACGGTACGAATTCACAATAACTGGACATGAATGTCAGTCCGAGAGTCTGATCGTCTTTTAATTAATACGGTACAAGCACAGACAAGAGGAGGGTGTACGCTAACACGAATTGACAATAACTGTACATGAATGCCAAAGTTTGATTGTCTTTTACGATCGTTAGTCAACGAGTCTCACAAACCTTCAAGATGAAACTTGTGCATTTATAGGCAGATCGAATTGAATGAAGTGACAGATATCTACTTTATTTCATTTTCAACGAAAATATTTTCACATTTACTTTCACAACGGTGTTAGATAAACGTTCTATTTTTTAAGTTTTTTGTTTAAATTTGGTTATGTAAATTTGGATAAAATCGCTATTTTTTGTTGTTTAAATTGCATTTCTGAATGCATAAATGGATTCAGCTTGCTGAAAAACCCCTACGGTATTTGAATTATACCATCTTAGCCACTCAAATCTGCAGATCCAACCATCCCTAGGGTACTTGGATTATACCTTCTTAGTCACTCAAATCTGCAGATCCAACCATTCATCACCAAATTTAGATCAAAATCAAAAGAAAAAAATTATTAAACAACAGCCAAAAGATAAAACTTTTAAACTACTACCTTCCACAACTACTTACTATATTTTGAATATGTACTTACTTTCACTTAATTTTATTATAAATCAAACAAAATCAAAAGAAAAAATAGAACAACAATAACCCACAATAACCAAAAGATAAAATTAAAAGGAAAAAATTATAGAACAACAATAACCAAAAGGTAAAACTTTTAGAATACTGCCTTCCACAACTACTTATTATGTTTTGAGTACGTACTTACTTTCGCTTTATTTTCATATAAATCGAGCTTCCAAGCAGGCCTCGTCCAACATGGACTTATTTTTAATTTTTTTTAATGTTTTGGTGTAAAATTTAAATTTTTTTTAAATGGAGTAAAAGTTTATAATGTTTATAGTTATTGGTGTATAGTTTTTGTTGATATAATTTTAAGAGTTTTTAGTTTATTTTATAAGATCTCAAGATTTAAATATGTAGTTATGTTTGAAAGTTCCATAAAATTGTAATGTGACAATTAAATAGGAACATAGTTACGAGTTTGAGTTGTCATAAATCTGCATGGGTATATGTCCATACTAAAGAGAGTTGGTTATGCAATCTAACATACCATGTAAAAACTAGAAAGACCAAAACATAGCAGGCCATGGAAACTTATTTACTAAGATGATTGTAAGGAAAAACATGCATGGTCGATTTCGTCCATTTAGGAGTCATTATAGCTTGAAGTAGCTCCTCATCACTGCATCGTTGTTGTGGGTCTTCCGCTCCCGAGTCCAAGAGCCAGTCCAATTGTTTCTCCATCAAATCTTGCCTAAATTTGTGTTCATCATTGTCCCAACGAAGTTCCCAAATGAGCTCACGTTGCACTTCAGTGAAACTTGGATGGGGAGGTGGAGGAGAATGGGAGTTGGAGGCATTAGCAGGGTTGGGAGAAGGGATGGTGGGGTTGGAGGATAGAGGTGGGGTGAGATTTGGTTTGACATCTTCATCATTAGAAGTAGGAAGAGTCGATCGTGACTCCATTGCAGAATGGCAGGAGAAACCACTGTCGAAATTGGATGAGTGATAAACACTATGACCAAGATCCCAAAGATTTGAGCGACTGCCGCTAGCTTGTTTCACCGGCCTTGCTCCCGAGGCATGAAAACAAACCAGGGTCTGCAATGATGGAGTCTGGAGAGGTTTTTGGGAAGGAGCGCAATAAGGAGACAAAACCAAAGATAGGGAGGAAAGAAATTGAACGTTGGGAATGACCAAAAAGAACACAGAGCGGGATAAGTCGAATTTGTGATAGCCATCATAATCAAAACGTCAAACTTACACTACCAGAGGATCTTGAAACCCATTCCATTTGCACGAGAGAGAAATAGCTTAAGGGACTAGATGGAAGGTGAGCCAAGGAGGAAGCAATGTTTGAGTTTAATGAGCGTCGACGGTTGTAATTCTCCAGACATATAGGAACAACTTCAACTTGACCCATTGTCTCAGTAACAGCGTGACTATGTGGCACCCCATCCAAGGACATGCAATTATATCTTTAAGAAAAAGTGGTTACTTAAATTAATAGTTACTTCATTAAGAAAATATGGCTACCTAAAACAATAAGCAGCCCATAATGGATAGAGTTTTGCTCTTTCTAAATATCTTTGGGTTTTGGGTTGTTTAGCTTTTGTTTTCTTTTTAGAAAAGTGGAAGTTTTGATTGAACTTGGTTCTCAAAAGAAAGTAAGTAAAAAACATTCTTATTTTTCATAAAACTTATTTCTTATTTTTAAATAATAAAAAGTGGTTTTTTTATTCAAATAAAAATATATTAATATAAAAAATTTAATATAAATTTATTAATATAAAAAATTTATTTAAATAATTTATATATAAAAAGTTTTCTTCCATTTATAAAATGATATGTTAATAATTGTAATTGAAAATGTTAAGATCATCATACAATTAATTTTCAATTAACAATATTTTTACAATAATTATTAAATTAAGTTTGTTTGGCTGTTATCATTTTCATTTTCTATAACTTCATATTTATAATTATAATGATTCTATATTACCTATCAAACTCCTTTCTGCATTAACTTGTTGATTTAATTGATTTTTTCCATTAAATAAAATAAATAAGATTATAGAAAATATAAAATAAATTATTTATTTTTGTTTATTTCAATTTTTATTGTTATAATTGATATGTTAATTTTCATTTTATGTTTTTTCACATTTTCATTAATAAACAGAGTGATTTATAACATTGAAATTTTCATTACCATAAATTTTGTCAGTTAATAAATTACAAATTAAAAAAAAAAAAAACATTAAATAAATTTATGTCACAACAATAAAAAGTATTAAAAAATAATCATTATCAAATTTTCGTAAAATTACAAACTTGCCTTCAAATTCCAGTGACATTTTTTCTACTACAAACACATAGTTGTCGTAAATACAAAGAAATGTTTTTTTTTAATATTTAAATAATCTATATTTGGATACTTCTACTATGTTGTGGGCCCATCTTAAACTTAAATATTTATAAAAATAAAATCTTTAATAATTGAATACGAGTTTCCAAAACAATTTACATGTGACGCAAAATAAAATCTTGAGTAATTGAAGCAAAAGTTTCCAAGACACTTTAAATGTGTGACAAAAGTGAATCTTTCCAAAACACTTTAAATGTGAGACCAAAATCAATGTATCCACAACACTTTAAATGTGATATTTATGAATGATATTAAATATTATAAAAAAAATAAAAAATAAAAACTATTTTCAGCTATTTTCTATTTTTAATTTTTGAATATTTATAATCATAATATATTAAATGAGATGTACCTGAGCTTTTATTAAGATTTATATTTTAAAGATTAAAATAATTTATATTTTGGCTATTGCTTACAACAATTTAATATTCAATTTGAATATTTATAATCATAGTATAATAATTTTTGAATATTTATAATCATGGTACATACTACATTAAATGAGATGGACGTGAGGTTTTATTAAGATTTATATTTTAAAGATTAAAATAATTTATATTTTGGTTGGCTTTTATCTATTGTTTAAAACAATTTAAGTTTTAAATGTGAAGCCAAAGCCAATTTTTTCTATTTCTTTTAAGAAATTTAAATCCGTTTTTAATAGTAATTTAAAAATTATCTAAAAATTATTTTATTATTTATGAATGATATTAAATATTATAAAATTTCAAAAAAACTTATTTTCAACCATTCATTAGTGTTTCAATTTTTAATTTTTAAATATTTATAATCATGGTACATACTATATTAGATGACATCACCGAGTTGAGAGCCTTGCCCGGGTGGGTAAGGTGATCGATCATCAAGCAATGGGAACATGAACAAGTGGTCGACCCCGGAAGGAATTGAAGGAAAACAGAGCCCTTAAAATCTTTCAATTTTTAATTTTTAAATATTTATAATCATGGTACATACTATATTAAATGACATAGACAAGGAGTTTAAATCGATTTCTTATAATAATTTAAAAATTAATTGTTATTTATGAATAATATTAAATATTATAAAATTTCAAAAAAACTTATTTTCAACCCTTCATTAGTGTTTCAATTTTTAATTTTTGAATATTTATAATCATGGTACATACTATATTAAATGACATGTACGTGAGCTTTTATTAAGATTTGTATTCTAAAGATTAAAATATGGTACATACTATATTAAATGACATGTACGTGAGCTTTTATTAAGATTTGTATTCTAAAGATTAAAATAATTTATATTTTGGTTGGTTTTATCTATTGCTTAAAACAATTTACTCTTTCAAAATTTTAAATCTAACATATATCTAATGCCAATATAATTCTATCTCCATATTAGTGTATCCACAATTATGAGTGTGATGTAATGAAAGTTTTCCAAAGAAGTTTGGAACACTTTATCTTTTTGAATCTTCGTTTCATCTCATGTGTTATGAGATGTATTCAAATCACACACTTTTTATAATGATATATATTTTTTTATCTTTGTCTTTGTTCTTGGCTCTACAAAATATCAAAATAGTTAGTCAATTGTTATGGGTGTAAATTGTGATGGGTGTTGTCTAATTGTTTTACGTTTTGTTTTTTCGTCGGAATCTGACAACATAAATATAAAGGAAATCGCAATTTGTGTTGTAAAATTACATTTTTTAATGCATAAATGGATTCAATGTGTTGAAAAATCCCTGGGGCACTCAGATTATACAAACTTAGGCACTCAAATCTGCATATCCAACACTTTCTCGTTGGATTTCGGGCAAAATTAAACAGAAAAAATACCCCCAAAAAAGGGCCAAAACGTAGAATGTTTAGACTACAACAATTGTGATGGCATTGGAAACTTATCGGCAACAATAACTACAAATGTATGACTCATTGACAATCTTGAAGAAAAAACAATAAGCATCAAGGAAATCCAAGGAAATGGAGTCAACTCTATTTCTACAAGTTAACATATTCCATCTCTCTAAAGGTATACATCTAGCATGTTGATTAATAGTTATTTTATTGCATTAATAATGTTATGTGTCTTCTTTGTTGATTCGTGACAACAAATTAAAAGAAATTGTAAATACTGAAATTCACCTATGTAAATATTTAGTGGTGTTGGCTTACGAAACTAGTGGAATTTTATATAATGGGTGGTAGTTCTCGTAACTATGTAAACGGTTCCAAGATAGATATAAATCTATGAAGCCCGAGAAATGTATTGGGGGTTGATGGGGTAAGCCTAATTGTAAGCCTATCTTGAATAATAAAGATATTGATACCTTACCCTATGAATGTTTCCTTAACACATTGCCAGGGTTTTACCACGTAAATATCGTGTGTTATCTAAGTGATTATTTGGTCTCTATCGTCATATTTTTTGCATTTAATTATTGTTTTGGGCTCTAAATCCCAGCAAGTGGTATCAGAGCAAAGGTGAAGAAAATTTCAGTCAATGGAGGAAGGGTTGAGTCTATTCACATCGGTGGAGAAAGGGTTGAGTCTATTCACATCAGTGGAGGAAGGGTTGAGTGTGTTTGTGACATAGAGCACTGGTCAAAGAACAAGGTGGAAGAGTATAAATGATCCAGATGGATATCAACGGTCTCCCACCTATTCCAACTGGCTCATTTTGACAGTTTTCCAGTTCGGTAGTTTTTTCCTAGTATTCGGGTCCCTGACTTCCGAGGTCATTTTGAGGCCCTAAACAACGTTTTTAGGGCTCACCACA
>CBVK0100240167.1:0-13633 GCA_900067695.1 Picea abies | reverse complement strand
AGCTCAAATGGAATGGTGCTAGTATTCTCTTGATGAGAAAAGAGGATTCCTTAAGAGAATAGCAACAACATAACCTTACAAATGAATTCCTTGAAGATGTAATGCACCCATGGCCTCTTTTTATAGCACAACCTTGAGGTATTATGAAACCAGCTTTTAGTGTGAACAAGGGGCTATTTAGGGCACCTTTAGGTCTTTGACCAACCACCCAACCGGATTCATCTAAGATTTGGATGTCAAATCGAATTGGAAGATGAACCAAAAGTGGGTGGGAGGCCGACCAACATCATAAATGTGTCATTCTCAGGTGTGCGCGGATTTTAGCATCCACAGTCGCGAATCATGCACATGTGTGCTTTTCCTGTGCTTCGTGATAGCACATGTGCGCGCACTCCCTGTATAGTCATGGTGCATCTTGATTTTATAACCAGTTGTATAGCTTTGGACCTTTTGGAAATGATTTTTTGGTAATTTTGGTCCATGGGTGAACTTAATAGCTGTTTGGAGATGTTGGATTCCTATAACCATTTGCAGATGAAATTTCAATGATAACAGTGAGGACAAAATTTAAAAAAAAAATTATACCTAAAGAGTTTTACTCCCACCTGAATAATAATGTGTTTAAAAAATGCTCAAATTTTCAATACTTCAATTTATGTAGGAATTTCAAAGTGGACTAGTATCAAGTATTACATTTTCTAGTGATTAAATGCACAAATTCTCAATACAACCTTTTATGTAGGAGTTTCATTTACTGCTAGGAAGGAGTAGGGATTTTAGGGTCCTCAAGAAAACAGAGAGCTAGGTGTTATATCTCTCTAATATATGTGTGGTGTTGAGTAGTAGTACTCAACCCAGATTATTAGGGAACTAACTAAGGAGGATCAATAGTACCCTATACTTACTACAAAATTACCTAGGTACTACAGAGTAATCATCCAAAATGTTGTTCTTGGTGCCACTATGGAAGAAAAATGATCGATCAAATTGTATAAATATACTTTTAGGTAATCTAAGGGATTTTTTTATATAACCTAGTGTACATGGAAGTGGAATTCCATATATAGGTATTGTCTAATGGAGTAATACTCAAAGGAGTTAATAAAATATGCACACGTACAACAATATGAAGGAAAAGGATCAATATTCAACTCAATTTTATTCACACCAATGCTACATATTTATCGTACAATGGGTTATTCCACCTCATAGAGAGATTTTCTCTAGATCCTAACACCTTGCATGGTGGCTAGTCTAGGAAATCTCAACTAACTCACTTAGTCGTCATTGAGGATAAATGACTATTATGCTAAAAGATTAATACAAATAATTGTGACATTGAAACATTGTGATTGCTAAGGAAACCCATAGGCTAACACCCCCCTCCTCAATCACAAGTCTAACTAGTTGTACCAACAAAGTTAAAATTTAATATGATGGATTTTTCATAAATCCTTGACCTAAGTTTTAACGAAAAATATGCTTGAAAAACTGTCAATGTGGATGTTGAATGGTTCATCTGAAATGAATTGAAAGAAAGTTGATATATGCAAGTGAATAGCTGCAATGTATGAACATTCCCTGATTTCTTGACAATTTGATCATTTCGCCAAGTATTTGATCTAGAAGAATCTAATTGGTGAACATGTAGTATCACCACTCTACTATCAGTGTATCACTGAAGTTCTTTCTGAATCTATGGTTTGGGATCACCACTAACTAATGATACCATGTATCTGGCAGTTTTGGATGACCACTAACCAATTTTGACACTTTTAGGTGTCCAAAAACATCCCAATGAATCATGCATATGATTGAATTGTAAGTCCTTGAACCATAATTCTACCAAAGTCTGGTATCTAGATATTTCATCTTCCCATATGGAAAATTTGATGCCCATCTGGCATATTTTATTTTTTGTTTTTGTTTTCAAAAATTTTGGTCTAACAACCATCTTCATTTGCATCATCAATTCCCCCATTTTCCATCTTAAAGGAGAGACCAGAAGTGGTTTCATGAACCATCTTTACTTGATTTTTCAACTCCCTCCTTTAAGGTGCATGAGAGTTTCATTGTCATATGAAAGATTCATCTATACTTGAGAGTTAATTCTTCAATAAGATTGAAATAGTAGTTGGGTTGTGAAGTAGATCGATGGCACTACCTCTCACTACACAAAACCTGCCAATTACTCATGCACTTAAAACATTTTGAATCTGATGTTCAACACATCCGATAGTGATCGATTTAATATTATTTAATGGGATGATGTTTAGATATAAACCATGTCTTTTTCAGCTACGTGTGGGGTATCTCTAGTTGAGCACAGGTGCCTTGAAAATGAGTTATTGGGTTGTCTTCTTTCATATTCATATGAAAACAATAGAGATAGACAACAAAAAAGATAGACGTGGAAGATAAATGACAAATGGTTGGGACATTTGTAAATATATCAGTTCATTGAATGGAAATGGATCAGTTTGGGGTTTTGAAAATCTACATATTAGAACTACAAGATCACTAGTGTAGATCTATTGGAACCCAAGGATCCAAACTCTATACATTTAATTGATACGTAACTACTACTTCTCTTCTTTCATCATTCTCTTCTTCATGTGTATCCAAGTTCAGACACCCCTCGAAATGAAATTGTTGATGGGACATAATGACCAGTTTAATCAGATGAAGGAAAACGCTCAATGGTGGGTCCCAATTAGACCCACTCTCGTTTCGGATATCGTTTTTGACACGATTTTGGCATGGTTTTCAATCTTTAACTAAAATGCTAACTAAATATGAATCTGATAACTGGAGGTTCTCAAATGAATTAAAAAAATTGAAAATCGTAACTAACTAATTCTAAGCTAAGATGAATGATTACAGTTCTAAGATGCAATTTATAATCTATTATATACTACCCTATCCTGATCAGGAGAAGACTGAAAAGGAAGAATATAGTGACATATTTATATTAATTGTGAAAAACAAATTTATAATATAAGTAACATGAATGTTTAACAACATAACTAGTTAGAATCAAGTAAGGGATTAATTAACTTCATCACATTGTCGTTGTACTCAATTTGAAAATCGTGGTAAATGTAAACTTGATAAAATTAATTCAAAAGTAGTTCATAAACCAACATTCACATACTATAGCAATAAACATGCATAAATTGAATAGTCACATTGATATACATTAACACCAGAATCTTCAAAAAATGTCTTTAGGTTCAAATTCACATGTAGTAATAATATTGTCTTGCTATATCCTTAAACCAAAAGCCCATTTCTTATGGACAATCCTCCCTTTTATAATGATGATTCATTGTTTACATGATAATATTTCAATTATGAACCCAGGCCCATTTTACAAAACGACTCTTCATGTTCCAAATCGAAAAACAAGATAACAATAGTAGATAAAGGAGACATTTGGTACAATTATGGAATTTAATTATCATGAGTTTCTCTGCCCCTACAACTGATCTTGATATTTCTTCCATAGGGAATAATCTTTTATTATGTCCTCAAGATTTCTTGATTGCAATTTATCCATGATTAACTCTCCACTACAAAATTTAGCAAACACTTCTTGATGTAACTCCTTTGTTGTGTTTTTAACAAAGTGTTGGATTTTACTGGTGAGCTGGGTAGGTCTTAAGAGGTGCTTCTCCAAAGATTCTCTTTCGATATGATTTAAAATTTGTATGGTTACTTGGTTGATTTATTTGTGTTCTTCTACCTCATCCATTTTTTTTTGTGGCAAGTGTTGCTTCATAAACAGGGAGCATTGGTTGCATCCTGATTTCTTCCATGAGATTGCTCAATATATTCAATAGCCTTATGCATGCGTCAATTTCTTCCTTTTGGGTGACCTGTACATCCTTGAGAATGGGTTTACAAGTTTCAAAGAATATATGATATCATAGTATTTCTCTATTGGATTATAATGGCAGTGTAGTGGGGGGAGTCTCACACATATCTTGCCAATCAAGCATCTTCTCTAAAGCCTCATGGGCTCCCTGATAATTTCCTTGAATATGTAATAGTTTATCTTATATCTTGAGTTGTTCTTATTGACCAGTTTGTTTGTTACCGAGCATATTGAGGAATTCTTTCTTCTTAGTTGCAAATCTCCCGTTTAGATCTACTTCATGGGTTTTGATAGTATCCACAATAAGTGTAGATATATTTTTTTCCTCCATGGTTGTTTTGAGATTCTATCTTTCTACTTCCAATTCTCTATTATGTGTGTCCCATTGCGTCTTGATCATTATTTCGAGATCTGCATTCATCTAATCTCTCTGTGCTTGTAGGGATCAATTCAATTTTTTTGTATTAAGAGTGTTAGCTACTTTTTTCACGTTCTTGAACTCTAAAGTAATTTTGTATTTCACATCTCCCAATTCTTCATCCAACTCTATCACCATGGTTTTGGTATTTTTTATGGAATCAACTACTTCAAGGATGGACAAGGATTTTAGTCCTGCAAAAGTTTGGAGTGCATAGGTTTCCTGAACAACATTCTCTTCATGATCGGGCCCTTCCTTACATTCTAACATTCCCCCTACGAATGACTTGGATCTAGTGTCTTCTCCTCCTTTCCTTTTGATCGATCTCTTCTAAATAATCCCCATTTTATTATCATAATAGTAGTATCCAATGGCCACAACAGTGCCCTCAAAATTCAAGGATTGAGAAGAAAAAGAAGAATCCCTTGGAATAACATTAAGAGGAGTGTAGTATTGAGGTGGCATGTTCCCAATACCCAAATTGGGTGTTGATGGAGTGTTTGGGGTCTAACTCAATTCCTCCAATTGATGTTATTTCAAAAACTTATATTCCTTTCTCTTAGCATGAACTTCTTCAGTTTCTCATTTAGCTTTGGTTTCATCGGCCAATCTCTTGGCCTCTACCTCATCATCCAATTTATTTGCCTTTGATTCTTCAAATTTATTAATTTGATGTGCAGCCTATTATTCCTTATGTTCATTTTATTTTCTTATTCTTTCCAACTTAGATTTCCTTATTTGATATTCCTCCTCAACTTTGAGTCTCTTATGTTCCAACGTTTCCTCTTTTCTAGTTTTTTCTTCTTCTTTAACGTTCCTGTCAACTTGTTCCTATTGGAGGAATATATGGAACTAGTCAATTGTCACTCTCTTCATTTCCTGTTATTCACATTCAAGCTCCTGTCTGGAAGCATCATTGGGTAACTTTTGTAGGGATTATTCATACCATATTATTCCTTTAAAATTGTCTTCTTCAAAATCAACTACATGAATGTTAGAGTAGGTGAGACCAACATATCTGACATGGATGATTGCAAGCTCATGTGGGTCATTGCTTTAGGATCTCCTAGGAATATGTGTATCTCTTGTAGGGTTTCTATCTTATTTTGTGCAAGAGGGAAATTTTAAATGTTATAAATCCCTATGTGGATTGGGAAAGCATGCCACAAATTTTTGTTGCTAATTAGGAGCAGTGAGGTGACCCCTAACACCATGGTTTGGTAATCAATATGTCTCATCTGTAGACGGTCTGAGACAAAGTAGGGTAAAAGGTGTGGGGATATGGTGGTTCCATACAACCTAATATATGAATAGTATTTACATAGGAACAAGTCAGTTATCCCCTTCATCCCATTCCTATCTTCAAAGGAAATCCCATGTCTTGGAAAACCAAAAAGAATAATGTGTTGAGGGGTGAGGAAAAGATTACAAATGTCATAAAAAATCTCTTGTAATTAATTCTAAATAAATCATAGAAGTACACATGAATAGGGGGTTGGTTTTGGTCCTAGTTCCACCTGAGTTCAGGAAATTGCACGAAGTAATAGATAACATCAATTAGATAGGATGACATGTAAAAACAAGGTTTTTTCATACCTGGGATGCTCTTCATATGGAGAAAGATGTTGAAGGCCAAGATATCTTCTAAGTTGAACACTTGTAATGTTTTAATGATGGTATGGGCTTTTGGCATCCAATCGGTTTGGAAGTGTGTGTTTTTCTCTTTGCCATAAATCTTGCATAGCATGGCCACTAACAATTTATACGGTGCCTTGAGCCTGTTTTTGGGAACCAACTTTTATCCTTGTTTGAGGGTCTCATCCTCATCGGCCCACCAATGTTTCATTAGCTTTAATGGTCCTTTGTTTCCTTGGGTGAATCCTTTCAAGAATGGCTCATTGAAAGCATAGGTGGGAGTGCAAAGATGGTTTCTCAAACCGATATCTTTAGGCCTTAGTGATGCCACATTCTTCCACGGTTTTCCCATGATGGTTGCGGTGTTTGCATCGAATTTCTTGAAGAACCATTATGTGGTCTCATTATAGGGAAAAAGAGTTGTTTGGGAAGAAACCATATGGATGCCACTTTTTTCGATGTTTCGATATATTTCCATGTTCTCGTCGTCTGTAGGAAAATCACCTGAATTAAAAATTATGTAGATATCCTCATATGCAGAACTGTGGCCTTCACCAATGTGGGGGGTAGTGTCTATCACCAAGGCCTAATTCAGGTGAGACGATGTCCTGGGAACAAAAGTTGAATGGAAATAAACAGATCCCTTTGGTCTTATAGGATTCTATCTCACCATGATAGGAGGTTGATTAATCATGCATCATCAGATTAACAAGTGAATTAACCTATGGTAAGATAGCATGGAAAACATGAAAATACTAGTTATTAAATAGTAAAATGCAGTACTTGTAATCAAGCCAAGAGAATGGCTACATGGTAGTACTTAGAGAACTAAAACTAGAATCACGTTTACAATCGTTTGGAGGAAGACCAATCCTAAGATAAGGGTTTATAGCCATTAAAATGTATTAAAATTGTCGTAAATGTGGCATAACTCGTTTGTCTACAAATGTTGTTATTAAATCCGACCTCAATATCTTCCATTAATTATAAGTAAGAGAGTAGGTTTCCCAAGATCGTTTATAGGAGTTTACGGGGGGCTTGAATTAAAAAATATAACCATCGGAGTCATAGGATCAGAGTGGGAAAAATTGATGATCAGTTTTAGCTCCAACGGGAGGGGTATCGAAAACATATTCCCCTTTTATCTACAGAAGTGTGCCAACCTATCGCATATGTAGTATTGTGGGGAAGGTGGGACACATCGGAGCTATCATATCGTAGTTTATTGAGGTAAGGTTTAAATCAAATTCTGAAGATAGGGCATCGAAGGAATATTCCCTTATCCTATAAATATGTGCCAAAAATGAATTCTTAAAAGTTTGGAAAGAAGCTGTCAGAGTTCAGGTTTCGGAGTTCAAAACTATGAGGGACTATTTGGATCTCAACAAAGATGGTATCAAAGGAATATTCCTTTGATACCTTGGTCAGTGAAGAGTCTCAAAGGAAATAAAAATATAAGTCATTTGAGAGACATAAACATGGGAAAAGGGCCAATATTAAGATACCACCTAGTGAAGTCATGATCAAACATGTTATATAGATTTGGTGGCATGGAGTACATGGTGGATTTGATTCTCTCTATTTATGTGATGCCGCCTAAGAAATAAAATTTGTGTGTCAAAGTTATAGGAGCGGAGTCTTGAGTGATGTGTGGAGATAAATACTCCAATGAGGACGATTCTGATAGACCCCTTTCCGATGAGAACATCAAAAAGGTTTATGTCAGAATGTAGGATAGTGTAAGGTTTTCTCTGAATCCATCAATAGTTAGGTTAAAAGGGTGAGAGTGATATCTATCATTCCGGCTAAGTAAAACATGGATCAAGTTCTTACTGTAAGAGGGAGGAACGATAAACCTTGGGAAAAAGGGTTGAATGATGTGGGGCCAGGGGAACTATTTATGACTACATCGTATGGGCTCCTATTCATGAAGAATTCATAGACTGTATAAGTGATAAAAAAATCTTATCCATGCTCATACCTTCTTAGTGGAGTAAAAATGTATGCTTTCTAAAAAAATTTAGAATATAAGGTGGGGGCATTTAAAAACTGAAATGGGTTGTTGTGGGAGGTGAGACACAACAAATGGAGACTTATTAGGAAGAACCAGTTATCTCTGAGATCAAAATAAAGTGACTTCAACCAGACCAATGAGATTTTTAGCTTTAGATAGTTCATATAATATATAGATTGAGAACCCCACGCCAATAAGACTGAGGACAATATGAAAGAAAATCATGTTAGCAATGATCTTCCACATAATTTTGGTGAGCATTGATGGGTGTTTATTTCATACATACACAGTGAAATATTGGGACTAACACCATAGAGGAATGCTTATCGACCGTTATAGACTGAAGTGTTTTCTTCATCTCTCTTTCGTGGCATTTCCTCATTGCCAATGAGCGTCCATATCCATAATGAATATTCCTTGGTATAATACAAGCATGGCCCTACTGCTAGTGAGAACCCATAGCCCTGATGGGTTTACTTTTACTTCCCACACTTTTAGTAGCATTTTTAACTTCCTTATGATTAAGTTTTCTGCATTCACCTTATATACATAATTTATATATTTCTTTTGCAACATAGGTGAAGGTGGATAGGAAGTGGGGTAATACGGGAGTTACTTTGATATCATAGTGTTAGTCGATAGTTCATTCTCATGGGTCCATAGACATGAATCACAAATGCATTTAGAATTAATAGTATCAATGGAAGTATCACTGGAATTATATAGAAGACATTGAATTAAGGACATTTCCAAAAACTTGAATGGAACACAAGAATTAAATGAGAGTGGCCACATGATTAGAGATAAAGGATAGAAACCATCAAAAGGAATGAAATTTACAGGTTAGAAGCTTTCTCTTGGCACAGGTGAAAAATTTCCTCTTTTTTGTACCATCATCACTCATCAAGATAAATGTTGACCCTAAGGTGACTCAATCATTTCAATATGGAAAGGAATTTACATGGTTCTAATAGTCTTTAGTTTCTGTTGTGGAATGTTGGTCTGGTGCAGTGAGCAATAAGTTATTCTAAAATGAAAAGTGAAAAAAGGAAAATTGAAATGAAGGCATGGAAAAAGGAAGACTGGGAGAAAAAGGAATGTTTATTGGAGTGAACATAACATAAAAAGAGAAAGGACAAAAAAACATATACTATGTACAAAGATATATCACCATAAGTGATCAAGAGAAGTATCTTTTAAGCATTTGGCCATTGATGGCCATTGATAGGGATCTCCTCCTCATCTCCCTCCGATGTTTTAAGTCTAAAATTTTCAAGACCTATTTTTTGGTGAATCATATAGGGTCCTTGTTGTAGGGATTTTGAGCCCTGCGGGAGTTGAGCTCCCTTAGGTTCTTCCTATTTCCAGCGGGAAGCCCCCCCCCCCCTTAACTACATCAGGGTTCAAGATGTAGACAAAGAGAATAACTGTCTAAAATTCAATCAATTCTAATCTACCCCAAACATACCAAAACTAATGTAGAGAAAGAAAATAGAGAGTATATCAGGTAAATATACCTTTGATCCCACATCTGGTGATGATCTCCTCAAGCTTATAATTTCTATTGACTGCACGTCTCCTCCCAAGGCTGACTTGCATCCAAAGATAGGCAAACAAAGAACTACAAGCATGCTATTCTATCCATAAGTTAGGGTTATATATTAAGTGTCAAGTATAAATCAATAAAAATACTCAGAACACCATCATTTGGTACAGGAAAATGTGATTCTTTTATTCATAATACAAAGATTATACCTTACAATCTGAATCAGCCACCATTCCGCAAACCTGGTCCAGGATCCTCTTTACCATGTTACAAGTGCACCTTGAATGAACTTCTTCTCTCAACATTATGATCACATCAATGGAAAGGGAATGAGTTGAATGGAGGAAAAAGGGGTTGATGAGGGTATGCTGAGGAAATATCTCACAAAAGGAAACAATATATTGGGCAAGGAGGGGAAGTGAAATTGGGAACAGTTTCATTGTTATTATGCTTAGATTGGAAATGAGACCCCAACACGTCCTTTTATATGCCAAAAGGATGGTTATTCGGTTGGGTGATGGGATATAGCAGGTGGATTAGTTGAGAAACTTCCAATATCCCATGAATTTCAACGAATTCATTGAAACGTTTTATTTTTTTAAACTTTTTCAAGTATATGCGAGTTGTAATGGTGAAACATGCATATGTACATGAGTTTTAGTGGTGCATCAAGCATATGTATGCATTATGTAATGGTGCAGGGCATGTACTTCTTCAAAAAAATGGTTTTTTAAGAAGATATTCTTAGTAGTTCTTTGGAAAAATATGCAAGAGAGCCAAGGCCATGTATGCATGAATATGGCTTTTTAGGGCTATAAACGATTCCCCCTAATGTGTGAGGTGAGAAGAGACATTTATGGCTGAAATACATTACAATATCTTCACCAATGTATGAAATCGAGTGAGCCCAGGACCAAAGTTCGGGAGGTGCCATCTGCAAAACAACAATTGTCTCTCTAAGGTGGGCATACCCATGCTCAGGATGAACTAAATCATTGATTCCAATCAAGTACACTGCAAATACATGTCACATAACTATATAAAGTGTATCCTCAAGAAATACACAATGGATCTACATCTCAAAATCAGTTGAAGATATACAAATATAGTATCCATCTTCAAGAAGTTAGTGACGCATGTGGCTAGAGATGAGACCTTCATAACTCGAGAAAAAACTTCAAGATATTCAAAACTCAGGTAGAAGTACAATGGGAGTGTATAAATCACTACCCTAAAGTATTCGAAGGCTTGTCGAGAAAAGACAGGAGGATCTCGATGACTAGGTAGAGAAATTCATCGATTTTTAGTTAGGACTTGACTGGACTCTTAGGATGGTCGACTCATGAGGTCCAGAGACAAAATGTAGAAAGGCCAACTCAACTTGGGTGAAAATTCCCTTGGAAAAAAGAGTGAAAGATGATCAAACTCAGGAAGCATGAAATTGACATAAGTTCACGATGTAGGAGGAAACACAAACTCTCCATGTGTTTGGAAGAGTAACCAAACAGAGGAGGAAACAACTCTATATAGCGAGAACAGATTCCTAAGGTCATAATATATCCCAATTATTCACGAACAAATGAAAGGATGTGCTTTGTCTAAGGGTGACTCTTTGTTGTTTAAAAAAAATAATACATATTTCGCGTCCCCTCTTTTTGGAATATTTGATTTTTTTATCTTTTTCAATTTTTTAAGGGATTGAAAAAGAATAAAATAATTCTACGTTACAAAGGAGGAATGAGTGTCGCAAGCAAGCATACTATTTCCTAGTGCTAGGAACACACTAATTCTCAGATTAAGGAGACATGTGCAGGGAGAGGGCACTCGGGGAAAATTCCTCCATGGGTCAGTCAGGTCGTAGAGGAAAGAAGTGCTACAAGGCTTGTGCATCAGGCATGCTTCAAAGGTTCAGTTGAGATCAACATGGAGCTGACATTAGGCAAAAGACGCAGAGATGAAAATGTGATTAAGCAAGACATAGTGAAACCCCTTCAATGTATTTTTAACGAGCGCAGAGAAGGTAAACTCGGTAGTTTTTTCACGTTTAGAGAGTCTGAAAAAAAACGTAAAAGAAGACTCCAGGGAGTACCTTTTTTGAAGATAGTCTAGTATGTTTGAGAAAGGGTTAAACTTGGACCAAAAAGACGTTTATTCAAAACCATTTTAATGAGTGTGACAAACACAATATCACTAGACAATCTTTTCTATTTTAAGGAGTTTGAAAAGAGCTTAGTTATGGACTCAAAACATTTTTCTAAGTTTAGTCTCCTTATCCTAAAAATTTATAAAATTTATTGAGGAGAACTCTCTCAACGAGACGAATCTCTTGAGGAATATTGTTGGCCCTTGACTAGGTTTTGAGGAAACACTGGTCATGTTTGACCATTTTTGGGACTTTGATAGGCTGGTTGAAGATGGTGCGCCCAGGCGAAGTAGATATCGCAGGATCTCGCCCATTTTGTGGGATTTTTGGGCTTTTAGAGTTTAAGTAACAGGTATGGGATGTCGGCCCATGGGTTTACCCATGCTTAGGCCCCTTTTGGTAATGTATAAATAAGTATCTAGTTAATGTAAGTGAAAGTGTTAGTGGGTTACTAGCCATTGATCAACTTAGTTCTTGGCTAGTTGGCTTTGTGCACGAACGAGTTAAGACTTGAAGAGTTAAGTGCAAGTGTTTTGTAATTTCTTTGTGTGAAGAAGGTGTAAGGCTTGGTGCCTTGATATAATTTGGGAAAGGAGGATCTGGCGAGGTGCGTGCAGATCTCCTATCCTTTGCAGAGTTGGATTTGTGGCTTGCTGCATGTAATAAGGTTGGAAGAAGCTAATAAAGAAGAAGAAGAGTTGGTGGATGTAGCCCCACATTGGGGTGAGCCATGTATATCTTGTGTTATTTTTCTTTGTTCTATGTGTTCATGATGGTTATGTTTATATTTTCTTAGTGCACTGTTCAAGATGTATGATAGGTAGATCCATTGATGCTTAGTGATTGATATATGAATAAATGTTAGATCTACTTTCATGCTATGTGTTGAATGCTTAGATGTGTTTAATATTAATTACTACTGCATTGATCTACAATTAGGGTTAATCTGCGATGTGAAGAAGAATCACAACTCAAGGAATAATATTGGCTAAGTTCTCTGTTGAGCTATGTAATCATAGATATGTGTCCTAGCTAGGTTGTAGACACTTGATTCCTGCAATCCCACCTCTCTCTACCTCCAGTGAGACTTCATCTGCTTTGCAGTTGTTGCTGAAAGGGCCGGTAGTTAGGGTTTTTGTTGGTGTGCTTTTGAAATGTTGAACCCTAGGTCTGCCCCTATGCCAACAAATGGTTCTGTTTCCATTGTCGGGACATAAAAATATGATTGTTGGGAACTGAAGAAAAGAAAAATCTATGTGAGTAGATCTATTGTTGTAGTGCGCAATATTCTACCTGACATATGAATCTTTGTGCTAAAAGAGAAGCCTGATATAAAGAAAAGAGGTAAGATATTAAAATATTTGTGCTCTGGTAAACGTAAGATAAGTGGAAAATTTTTCTTCGAAAGTATGAATTTAGGTATGTCTGAGAGATTTTGTCCTAGTCTGAAAACTAGGGAACAACTAGAAGAAAGAAGATTTGATCTAAATAAATTTCATAGAGATAATGAAAGATATGTTATTCCTATGCATAGAAAGAATATTTGGATTAATAAGTGGATGCAGGATCCTAGAAATAATTTTTTCCAGATCCATCACTGTGATCCTAGTGCACAGTACAGGAAAGGTTGGGGATCACTTAAAATAAATAGAGGATTGACACTATGTTATAACTGCAGAAGACTGGGACATCTTGCTAAGGAATTCCTTGGTGTAGGTCCTACTTGTCTTTGTTGTAAATTCATTGATCATGAGGTTTTGGATTTCCCTAGAATGATTTCTAAAGTTGAAAAGATGAACATGAGACAAGAAAAGCATGAAGAAGGTCAAGAAACTAGGGATATGTTAGAAAACCATAACAAATTAGAATCTATGTTATTACAACTGAAAGATACCCTGAATGATCATAGAAACATCAGTCTACCAAAGATATTAAAATAAAAGTAATGCATAGAAACAAGAATAGGAGACTTCGACATAGACTGTGTATTAGATGAGGAA